>JAJPUD010000624.1:167954-204181 GCA_023553655.1 Myrmecobius fasciatus | reverse complement strand
AGATACAGAGATGGAGATATAAATAGAGGCATTGATACATAGATACATACATAGATGTATAGATACATAAATAGATAAGATATATACATGTCTAGATACATAGATGTTTAGATACATAGCTGTATAGATACATGGCTAGATGTATATATACATACATAGATGTACAGTAGATATATAGATAGATACATAGATGTATAGATACATAGATAGACATATAAAGAGATATATGCATAGGTATATTCATAGATACATAGATAGATGTGTAGATAAATGCATACACAGATGTATAGATATATACATACATAGACATATAGATAGATCTATATATTTATATATGCAGATATATTGATAGATACATAGATTTATGTATAGACAGATACATAGATAAAGGCATAGATACAAAGATAGAAACATAGATGCGGAAATACATAAATGAAACAAACTAGATCAGCCTCTGAGTGGGTGCATCCACATTTACCAGCAGCATTTTCCCAGGTGGGAGCCAAGCAAAATAAAAATGAATAATGAACTTGGAATGTTCAGCTCTGAAAAGACCACAGCAACAACAGACTCTCCGAGCTGAACAAGCTCTCAGAGGCCTGGGGACCCATTCCAGACCTGAAAGAGAATCCCATCAAGTGATCTTTCTGCCTTGCCATGAAGATGGCCCATGAGGAGGAACCCCCCACCTTCAGAGGCGGCCCATTCCATCCTGGGACAGCTCTTTGACTTCCTGTTTTTTTTTTTTTTTTCTACAGGAAACCTAAATAGGCTACTCTGCTCTTCATTGTACCTTGCTTTTACTTTGTGGGGTGAAACAGAACAAATCCCATCAATCCCTCTCACAAATGACCTCTATCTCTATCTCTGTCTCTGTCTCTCTGTCTTCTCTCTGTCTCTCTGGGTGTAAACATCATTTTATATTTTCCAATTACATGTAAAGATAGTTTTCAACATTCACTTTTCATAAGATTTTATGTTTCACAATTTTCTCCCCTCTCTCTTTCCTTCCCTTCCCCCCTCCCTAAGACAGCAAGCAATCTGATGTACGTTATACATGTGCAATCATGTAAAATATATTCCCACATTAGTCATGTTGTAAAAAAATAAACAGAACAAAAGGGGGAAAGGTACCCCCAAAAGTGAAGATAATCGCTTTCAAGCTGCATTTAATCTCCATAGTTCTTCCTCCAGGTGTGGATAGCATCTTCCATAAATGGCAACTCTTCTTATATTTGAACATAGCTATCATATCCCACCCTGACCTCCTCTTCTCCACACTAACCATCCCTAATTCCTCCAACCTGCTCATAACTTGTAATGGATTCAAAGTATTTCTTTGCCCTGGCTGCCCACTCTGGATGCCCTCCAATTTATCAATACCCAAAACCAAGGTGGGCAGAATGAGACACCATATGTCAGGGGTGATCCAGCAAGGGCAGCAACTACAATAAGATTGATGTCTCCTTCTTCCTGAATACACTGCCTCTCTTAGTGCAGTCCTAAAAAATCCCATTGCTTTCTCAGCTGCCATACATCAATCAGGTTCCTTATATAAAACCTGTAGTCCACTAAGGCTCTCAGATCTTTTTTGGATGAACTACTGACCTTCACCACTTTATTCTTGCGAGTTTAGTTTTTTAAAAATCAAGCATTAAGACTTTTCCCCATTTAAAGACATTTTCCCAGTTAAATATAGTATTACTAGATTTGGTCCAATATTGTAGCTCGTTAGAGCTTTCTTAGACCATGATTCTGTCATCCATTATGTTCAGCATCCCTCCCAGTTTTGTAAATGTGATAAGGATGCTGTTTTCTGCATTTATCAAGAAAGAGCAACAGTCTGTTATTCACCATGCTTGCTTGGGAGTGGCTACCAGCCACGGTTATCCTCACGCCCTCAAAAAAAATTATTTTGTGTGTTGGATGAGATCATGAGGATCATTCAATCTGAATTCCCAGCCCCAACTGCTTGCTGCACATCTTATCTAAGCTGCTCAATTTCTCTTTTAATTACTCCAAATGTTACCTTTTGGAGTTGTCTCTCATTTATCTCTCATCTTTCCATCTCCCCAGGGAGAATATTGGAGACAATCCCACCATGGTGCCTAGAATAGTGTCATTCAGACGCAGAACCAGAAAAAAGGTGTTTGCATTGAGTTATGGGAGGAAACAGGCAGTAAAAGTATTCTAAATACAAACATTTTAAAAAGTAGACTCAGGAATTTAGCGCTTTCCTGTTCAAATATAAAATTCAGAAAGAATTCAGAGAAGAAATAGTTTCCCTTCTAAGTTAGTTTCCTGAGAATCAGGCACATAGACAATTTCCTTCACGTACTCTTGTGTATTTGTCAAGAAAAGAGGGGAAAGGGAAGAAGGGAAATCAGTGTTTATTAAGTGCCTGCTGTATGCCAGGTAGACTTTTACAAATATTAGTTCATTTGATCCTCACAATAACCCTGGAGGCAGATGCTATTATTATCTCCACTTAACAGTTGAGGAGACTGAGGCAGAAGGTAAGTGTCTGAGGTTAAGACTGGATTTGACTCCAAGCCCAGCATTCTTATCTACTGGGCCACCTCCTGCCTAAGTGGTGTTTTTTGGGAGGTGGAGTAAGGGAGAGGATGGAGGATTCTTTCCCATTTGGGGAGTTCCTGAAGGAGATCACAGTGCTCTTGACATGTTTAACTTAGTCAAACCCATTTTTTTCTGTAAGGACTGAGCTTTCTCCTAAATGAAGTTTCCCTTGTTCTGGAAGATGTCATCCTGTTTCAGGAATCTGAGTAGTCCTAGGAGCTTAGAATTAACAACAGGATAGAAACCTGTGAGGTTATCCAGTCTAAGCCTTTCATTTTACAGATAAGGAAACTGAGACCCAGAGAAGGGAAGTGACTTGACCAAGATTATCAGATAGGCAGTAGAGTATTCTTTCCTCTGAATAATCTCTGTGTTCTATGCCATATTCATAGTTTCCAAATAATGACATAAGATCACAGCTTTAAAGCTGGAGTGAAATGTAAAGATCATCCATTCCAACTCTAATTTCACAGAAGAGAGAGAGGTCCAGAAAATGGAAGTAGCAGGAATGGAGTCTGACATGTGGCCGAAAGGGACAAAACCTCATGTCCTCCTGAATTTAAAATAGTTTCTCTTGAAAAGAAGAACAAAATCAGACTGAGAAAACAGAAATTATAAATGGAACCAAGTGAAGTTTCCTCAGAGGGCCATAGGGCAGAAAAGGTCAAACCCTAGGTTCTAAGCTTTAGGAAGTCACATCACCCCAGGAAGTAGACAGCATTGTTGAGCATTGGTCAATGGTTACTTCCTTTTCAGTCCATCCAATGAATTTAAAAATCAACAGGAAGGGGAGTTATACTCAAGCCTTTTCCGCTATATAATCCATTGTCTGTTTCCTCCATGGGCCACACACCATGCTGGACTGTCCAGCTGATGTGCTTGGATCTCTGCTTGCAAAGACCAAATCAGTGCCTTCTATTTGTATCTGGGGATGCCTCCGAGTAGTTAATTTGGGTAAGGGAGAGGTCTAGCACCCCATCTCACATGGTTTGTACTCATTCATCTTTTCAATAAGCATTTATTGAGCACCTGCTATATATCAAGCACTCTGGAAACCTCCAGAGATTCCCTGATCAAAACAAAGATGGCCCCCGGCTTCCAAGAGCTTGGATTCCACTTCACTGAATCCAAATCTATTGCCCTTTCTGCCACCCCAAATGTCTCTATGTCAAAACACCCCCAGCGAGTTTCATCAGGGATTAGAAAGCCAACCCACTCATGATAGAATCCAAATTTCCCACCTTATTCAACTCAGTTCTACTCAATGAACATTTATGAAATACCTACTATGTGCCAGATGCGGGTCCAATTACTGGGGATATAAAGAATAATGAAATAGTCCCTGCCAGCAAGAAAGACACATTCAACAGTATTCTCCTAGTAGAAAATCAGTCAATCAACAAGCATTTATTAATTACCTACTGTGTGCCAGGTGCTGGAATACAAAAAAAAAGGAAGAAACCAGTCTTTACTCTCAAGGAACCCATGATCTAATGGGAGACACAATGAGCAAACAAATATATAAAAACAAAACAACAGCAAAACCCACAAAGCTATTGTCAGGATAAATTGAAAATAACTAAAAGAGACCTTGAGGTCAGGAGTTGTTTCTCTTTTGTATTCCCAGGGCCAAGAGCAGTGATTGACATAGCATAGGTATTCAATTAGTACATGAGGAACTGAATCAAATCCACTCCATCAATGAAATCAATTATTACTTACTTATTACATGCTAGACACTCTGCTGAACTGTGGGGACTCAGACATGAAAATGAAAGAACTGATCTCCTTAAGGAGCAGTTAACAGCCCTCTCCTCCCTTTCCAGTCTTTTTACACCTTCCATCATACATAACCCATACTCTTTGACCCAGTGTCCTGGCTGTTCCACGAACAAGACACTCCATCTCTTAGCTCTGAACGTTTTCTCTGGCTGTCTTGTGCCTAGAACACTCTCCTTCCTGCCGGGCTTCCTTTAGGTTCCATCTAAAATCCCATACACTCCATCTCTTAGCTCTGAACATTTTCTCTGGCTGTCTTGTGCTTAGAACACTCTCCTTCCTGCCAGGCTTCCTTTAAGTTCCATCTAAAATCCCATCTAAAAAGACCATTGACTAATGCTCAAAATGCTGTCTACTTCCTGGGGCAATGTGACTTCCTAAAGCTTAGAACCTAGGGTTTGACCTTTTCTGCCCTATGGCCCTCTAAGGAAACTTCACCTGGTTCCATTCATAATTCTGTTTTCTCAGTCTGAATTTTTTCTTCTTTTCAAGAGAAACTATTTTAAATTCAGGAGGACGTAGAATTGTCCCTTTCTGCCACATGTCAGGAAACCTTCCCCATCTCCTCTCAATTTCACTGCCTTCCCTCTGTTAATGATTTCTCATTTATCCTGCATATAGTTTGTTTTACATATATATATATATATATACATATATTATATATATGTATTTGTTTGCATGCTGCCTTCCATTAGATCAGAAGCTCCTCGAGGGCAGGGTCCCTCTTTTGCTTCTTTGTGAATCCCGGCATTTAGCAGAATACCTGGGCACGTAATCAGTCTAAATGTTAGCAAGAAAGGTTGCCTTTGGTGTTTTTTCTCATATCAAGGCTAAATAATAATAGACATTTTATGGATCGATTGACTGACCGATTTGAGTATATTCAAGAGACACGCAAAGCGAATTTGTGACAGAGACAAGACTATGGACCATTGACCTTGACCCTTTTCAGCCAATCATCCTTGGTCGCGTTTATATGAACAACTCTTTCTCTAGCCCTAGATCCACCGGGTCCACCCACTCTGGGCACCATGGCATGATAAAGCCAGCAAGCTCATTTCCTGCCAAAGCTTCCCCACTGGATGTCTGGGTGACCATGACATTCCCTCTGCCAGAAAGAACAACAGAAGTCAGGAATGTTGTTGATTCCGCAGTGAACGGTGAAAGCTGAGAACTCAGCCCTGGTTATTAATCATCTCCGATCTCCTCACCTTAAAGGAATGCTCTCCCAGGGCCCATTCTCCTTTGCCTTCCTGTCCCAACTGCTTTAATCCTTAACTTCATGGCTCTGTCGCAATGGGAAAATTACTGATTTGGGAATCGGAGAACCCAGGTTACAAGCCTGTTTCTGCTCCTGGCGACTTATATTATCTTAAACACTTAACTTGCCTCTTCTGCACCTCAGTTTCCTTGGCTGAAAACTAATAATATTAATAATAATAGCAATATCATGCATATAGTGCCTTAAGGTGTATAAAACACCCATATATTTTATTTAATCTAATCTTTATAATAAAAGCCATTCTATGAGCCTGGTTTTCTTGGCTGATAACTAATAATAATAACAGCAATATTATGCATATAGTGCTTTAAAGTATGTAAAGCACTCATATATTTTATTTAATCTAATCTTTACAATAAAAGGATTGGGTTATATGGTCACAAAGCCCTTCTATAAGCTTGGTTTCCTTGGCTGATAACTAATAATAATAACAGCAATATCATGCATATAGTGTTTTAAAGTGTGTAAAGCACTTATGTATTTTATTTAATCTAATCTTTACAATAAAAGCATTGGGTTATATGGTCACAAAGCCCTTCTATGAACCTGGTTTCCTTGGCTGATAACTAATAATAATAATAGCAATATCATGCATATAGTGTTTTAAAATTTGTAAAGCACTCATATATTTTATTTAATCTAATTACAATAAAAGCCCTCTATGAGCCTGGTTTCCTTGGCTGAAAACTAATAATAATAATAATAGCAATATCATTGATATAGTGCTTTAAGGTTTGTAAAGCCCTTATATATTTTATTTAATTTAATCTTTACAATAAAAGGATTGGGCTATATAGTTCCAAAGCCCTTCTATGAGCCTGGTTTCCTTGGCTGAAAACTAATAATAATACTAATAATAGCAATATCATGCATATAGTGCTTTAAGGTTTGTAAAGCACTTATGTATTTTATTTAATCTAATTTTTGCAATGAAAGAATCGGGCTATATGGTCATGTAGCCCTTCTATGAGCCTAGATTTCTCCTGAGAGGGAGAGGGTTCCTTGTGCCACCATCCATAGCCCAGTTGATTCAGTCCTAGGATGGTGAGAGTCTGATATATTGATAAGCTGTTGATGTCGGCTGAGCTAGAAGGAACCAAATCCCCTTTACGAGTCTGGGGAGCAACAATCCTGATCCCTCTGGGAAAAAGGATTTAAACAGACATGGAGCAGTTAGGAGTGGCCAGGTCCACCTACAGTCAGCCGTCCCTTCTGAAGAGGGACCATCTGGTCCATCTAGGTCACCCAGAGACGCAGTCACATCCCACGTGGTCCCAGGGACACCTGGGAAACTTCTTCCAGGCAAGCGGGAGGCCGGGGACCTTTAAAGCAGGTGACCCTAAGACTAAGGCCTCTCTTATTTCTACAAACACTCCCAGACATGGAACCGGTCAGAACCCCAGCCCAAGCCCACAAGCCCAATGGCACAGACATCCCTTTGGCTGTCACCAGTTGCACCCTGGAGCCCGTCCACCCCGACTCTACCCTACCTCACTCCAGGAAAGGAAGAAGCAGGCCAGGTGTCTGGGGAGGGCAGGCTCCCGAAGAAGTCTTTGGAAGAATGGAGTTTTCCCCACCACAGCAGTGTCTTATCTCAGCCTTGGCTTGGGCCAGGGAATGCTGGGGAGAATCTTTGCCTGGTACAGTCCGGGGCCCCTGCTTCACAGGCCAGGAATTCTGCATTGAATAATTTTTAACTTCTGCCCTAGAGGGGAAAAGCAAGGTTTGTAATGTGTGTGTGCACCGACCGACTGGTGTTGTCATCCTGACTAAGGCTAGAATTAATAAAAGAAATACTCAAGAAAGAGAGGAAAAAAATACCCCCCCACCTTCGTCCACACAGGTGGGCCCCCCCCACACACAAAAAAAACACACACACACACAAACACACACACAAACACACACACACACACACACACACACACACACACACATTGAAGCAGAAAAAAGTTACCCTGAACTGATTAATGAGCTGAGCCCAGAAACAATATGCTTCCTTTCTTGAAAGAAACTCATATTATAGGGTTGCCATCTGCATTCATTACAGCAATTTTTTTTCGAAGGGCCTTGCCACTAATGAAAATAAGAAATAATTCATTCTTCGAAGCGAGGGTTATTATTAGGGCCACCGACTCTCCAGCCTCCAAAAAGGCACACAAAGCTGGAAAGAATGCTTCATTTGGACTTGTCTAATCCATTCGACTTTGTAAGGGCACCCTATTACCTATTCCTTCCCTCCCCCCCCCATAAAACCCACCCTGTTACCCAAAGAAACAATGGCCAAGGAGTTTAGGATTACTTTTTCAACATTACAGTTCACAACCATGCTCCCGCTCCTGCCACATATGGCAAATGAATATTGACAATTTTAGGAAGGCCCGAGGGGCTCGAATGTCCCAAACTGGGACCCTTTTGGAGGGCTCCCCGACTCGCTGCATTTCCCTGTTATTCACAATCCCTAAATTGTTTTCATCTAAAGCAGCAGCAGGTTTCCTTACTTTCTCTCCCTGGAACGGTTTCCTTTTCTGTAAAACACCTCCGATGTCCCTTCCATGTTATATAGTTCTGCAAACTTCTCTGGGCCTTGTTCTGCCGGGCTCCAGAGGGCAGAGCCAGGAATTATGGGAGGAAGCTGCAAAAAGACCAACTTAACATTGATATGAGAAAAAACCCCAAATAACCTTTCCTGCCAAAGCTCAGAGCTATCCATCCCATAAGGAGAGGCTCTTCCCTTTCACTGGAAGTGTTCCCGGATGCCCCCTTGTCAGAGGAGTTATGGAAGGGACTTCCATTTGGTTAAACAAGGTGACCATCGGGCTCCCACTTTCACACTCTAAGTCCCAGGCAAACGTCTGGACGTTTCCCCACATGACACTCAATTTTGTCTTCACAACAGGCTGGCCCCCTTGCCTGGAAGCTGTCCCTCCTCGCTGCCACCCTTAGCCTGGAGCCCTTAGCTTTCTTCAAATCACACTTCTGACGCCAGCTCCATCACAAGATTTTTCCTTATTCCCTCACTCAGGAGCACTCCCTTCCTCATGAAATTACTTTGAACTATTTCCTATGAATTTTATACTTATTTGCTTACAGACATATTGTATTTCTATCCTGGGGCCTGCCCCTAACTGCCATCACCACCCAGTAGAATGTTAAGCTCCTGGAGACCAGGGAATATTGCTGTTTTTTCCCTCTCTCCCCAGCATCTACAACAGTGCCTGACACATAGTAGGTAATTTATAGATGTTTGCTGAATTGAATCTTGCTTGACTCTCATAACAACTCTGTACAAATGAGAGATTCCTGCAGGTGTTTCAGTTTATCGGAAGCATTGAGATAACTTCATCAAATCCTCAAACATTGTAGACACTCCCAAAGGAGATGCATAGTCACTCAAAAGAGTTTGGCCTAACTATCCACATGAGAAGAACCAAGTGGATGAAAAATATCTATTTTCTTTCTTTCTTTCTTTCTTCTTTCTTTCTTTCTTTCTTTCTTTCTTTTTTTTTGCTGAGGTAATTGGGGTTAAGTGACTTGCCCAGGGTCACACAGCTAGGAAGTGTTACCAGATATGAAGTCAGGAGGAGGACTTCAGGGCTGGTGCTCTATCCACTGCACCAACTAGCTACCCCCAAAATATCTATTTTCTTTGACACATGGTTGGACAGACAATTTATAGAGCTGGTCATCAATATGTAAGCTACAATGGGACAATCCCATCAAGTCTGCAGTCTGATTCCAGAAGGATGTGTTCTGATTCAGTGCTGAAGGATTTGAGGCTTTGTATGATAGAGCAATCCCATGTGGATTGCTTCCCTAATTGGGGCTGCTTTATTAAAGATGACTGGTCCTTCTGAACATTTACAAGCGATATAAATGTTCACACAACATAGAAAAGCAGGGAATTATCACTACAATCTTTTAGGTAAGAGAGAAGACTACCAGCCCTTACCATGGGCCCTGCCACTGCATTCTGAGGTCCTCCGGACCTTGCTGTCTACCCTGCTGATAAGTTCTCCAGAGCCTCTGACACTGCCATCAAAGCATACCAAGGACCCCTGAGCCTTCCTCTCTTGCTGAGTCTAAGCCTGGTGCTCTAGCCACTGAGCCACCCAGCTACTCTAATTTTTGGCAAGGTAATTGAGGTTAAGTGACTTGCCCAGGGTCACACAGCCAGGAAGTGTTAAGTGTCTGAGGCCCAGTTTGAACTCAGGTTCTCCTAACTTCAGGGTTGATGCTCTATCCACTGCACCACCCAGCAGCCTCTGTCTTCCTCTCAGTCAGGAGCTAAATTCTCCAACAAATGTTGTCTCCCCACCAAAAACGTGTAAGCTTCCTCAGAGCTTACTTTTCTATTTGTATCCTTTGTATTTATATTCTATATGCTTTGTATATAGAAAGTACTTAATAAATGCTTATTCATCCATCCATTCATTTATTTATTGCAACCCATTTTCCAGAGAAACTTTGGTTAACCTAATGGCCAACTCTCATCAATTTAAACTGTGGTCGCAATTCCATCACCTGAGAACATATGACTGGAATCATGTGTTTTGTCTGTGGTTAAAGGTGGTTTCAGAAGGAGAGGTCCAAAGGATGCCGTCTTAACTCTGACATGGATAGCCAGTCAGAAGACACCATTATTGCTTGACACTGTGCTCTGTCATCTTGCAAATTATTATAAAAAAGAAACCATCAGCTCTCACTCAAGGTCTTTGGTTATTTTTAAATTAATTTATTTTAATACACATTACTTTAGGAATCATGTCAGGAGAGAAAAATCAAAACAAAAGGAAAAAACCTGGGGAGAGAAAAAAAAAGACCAAAAAAAACAACAAAAAAAGAAGTGAACATAGCCTGTGTTGATTTACATTCAATCTCCATAGTTCTTTTTCTGGATGCATATTTCTATCCAAGGTCTATTGGGATTTCCTTGGATTACTGAACCAATGAGAAGGCTCAAGCCTTTCATAGTTAATCATCGGCCATTCTTGCTGTTATTATATACAACATATTCCTGGTTCTGCTTGTTTCGCTCAGCATCAGTTCATGTAAATCTTTCCAGGCCTTTCTAAAATCAGCTTGTCCATAAATTTTTATAGAACAGTAATATTCCATATTACCTTTATGTAGCACAACTTATTTAGCTATTGGCCAACTGATGGGCATCCACTCAATTTCCAATTCTTTGTTACCATAAAAAGAGCTGCTACAAACATTTTTGAGTCCTTTTCCAAACATGGGAGTCCTTTTCCATCCTTTAGGATTTCTTTGATTATTGAGAGTCCAGAGACCCAATTTATTATCCTAGCCTAGCTAATAAATTGTCACACTCGGAACTTTGTCTCTCAGTTTACTCTCATTTCAGTCATGAAATGGCTGGTAGCTTCCCCACTGGACTGTGAATGAGTGCTAATAAATGTTAGAGGTAAGTTTTGAATCCATCTCTCTCCTGATTCCAAGTACCTCAGCATTGCTGCTATATATACCACACTATTGAAAGAGATTTAGATTGCCATCTGGTTTAACAACAGAGATAAGTGGAATGGTTGAGGAAGGGTTAGTATAAATCCTGCGATCTCATTGATCTCATTGGTGGAAACTCCAATTGGCAAACCTCACCGTTGCTAAGTGATAAACAAGGGAAGCTAGTTCCTGCATCTTTGTACTGCCCAAGGCTGGGTTTACTGTTGGGTAGTCTACTCAACTCTCCCCATGGAAACCATTCATCTAATTCCTGGTCTGAGCTCAACAAACACTGCTGGCAAAAATAAATAAATAAATAAATGAAAAGGAACTTGCATGACTGAGGAATGGGAAAATGCCAGATCCTGTCTTCTCTGCTACTTATTCCAAAGTCACAGAATCCTAGGGAGGGACCTCAAAATCTGGGCCTGATGGAAAAGCCCCTCATTACCATTCCCCAACAAGGGACCATCCAATATTGGTTTAAAGAGCTCCAGTGACAGGGAACTTACCACCTTCCAAATCAGCCCATCCTACTTTGGACTGGCATTAATTGTTAGGGAGTGTTTCTTAATATTAAGTCTCAGTTGACTTCCTTGCAACTTTCACCCATTCTTTCTGTTTCTACTTTCTAGAGATGAGTAGAACAAAGTTAATCCCTTCTCCACAGGAGAGTCCTTCAAGGTACTTGAAGCCAGCTAGAAGGTCCTCAGAAGCTTTTCTCTTCTCTGGGCTAAACATCCACTTCCTCTAGATGATGCTCACAGGACATGATTTCAAGACTTTGCTGTTGTGATATAGCTTGAGCTCACATTTGCTTTCATTGTTAGTCCTGGGAATCATTGGTTTAAGTAGGTACTATCCATAACTAGATTAAGTCAAGTGGTCCCCTAGGTAGAATGTAAATTCATTGAGGGCAAGGAATAAATTTTTTTTGGTCATTTTCTTTGTGTTCCTAGCACTTGATTCAGTCAGTATCTTGTTCTTAGGAGGGTTGTGATGAATGCTTTGGGGGTAGAATGATCCATCTTTTCCAGGGACTGGGACCAGGTCTGTGCTATCCATATTCCCTTAATTTTCTCAACATCCTATTTTCTTTCTTGTTTTGCAGGTTCTTTTCTTTTTTGTTAAAGCTTTTTATTTGCAAAACATATGCACAGGTAATTTTTCAACATTGACCCTTGCAAAGCTTTCTGTTACAAATTTTTCCCTCCTTTCCCCCACCCCTTCCCCTAGATGGCAGGAAGTCTAATACATGTAAATTATGTTAAAATACTTGACAAATCGAATGTGTATACATATTTATATAGTTATCTTTGCTGTACAAGAAAAATCGAATCTACAAGAAAAAAAAAACCTGAGAAGGAAAACATAATGCTAGCAAACATCAACAGAAAGCATGAAAATGCTGTTGTGATCCCCACTCACTTCCCACAGGCCTTTCTCTGGGTGTGTATGGCTTTGTTCATCACTGAACAACTGGAACTGGTTTGAATCACCTCATTGTTGAAGAGAACCATGTCCATCAGAACTGATCATCATATAATCTCGATTTTGTGGTGTATAATGATCTCCTGGTTCTGTTCATTTCAATTAGCATCAGTTCATGTAAGTCTCTCCAGCCCTCTCTGAAATCATCCTGCTGGTCATTTCTTACAGAAAAATAATATTCCATAACATTCATATACCATAATTTGTTCATCCATTCTCCAATTGATGGGCATCCATTCAGCTTCTATTTTCTAGCCACTACAAAAAGGGCTGCCACAAACATTCTTGCACATGTGGGGCCCTTTCCTTCCTTTAAGACATCTTTGGGATATAGGCCCAATAGAAACACTACTGGGTCAAAGGATATGCACAGTATGATAACTTTTTGAGCATAGTTCCAAATTGCTCTCCAGAATGGTTGGATCCGTTCACAGTTCCACCAACAATGTATCAGTGTCCCAGTTTTCCCACATCCCCTCCAACATTTGTCATTAGCTTTTCCTGCCATCTTAGCCAATCTGACAGGTGTGTAGTGGTACTTCAAAGTTGTCTTAATTTGCATTTTTCTGATCAATAGTGATTTGGAGCACCTTTTCATGTGACTAGAAATAGTTTCAATTTCTTCATCTGAAAATTGTCTATTCATATCCTTTGACCATTTACGATTGGAGAGTGGCTTGAATTCTTATAAATATGAGTCAATTCTCTATATATTTTAGAAATGAGGCCTTTATCAGAACCCTTAAATGTAAAGATGATTTCCCAATTTATTGCTTCCCTTCTAATCTTGTCTGCATTAGTTTTGTTTGTACAAAAACTTTTTAACTTAATATAATCAAAATCATCTATCTGGTGTTCAATTAAGAGTTCCAGTTCTTCTTTGGACATAAATTTATTCCATCTCAACAGGTCTGAGAGGTAAACTATCCTATATTCCTCTAATTTGCTTATAATGTCACTCTTTATGTCTAAATCATGAAGCGATTTAGATCTTATCTTGGTATGTGGTGTTAGGTGTGGGTCAAGTTCTAATTTCTTCCACACTAGTTTCCAATTTTCCCAGCAGTTTTTGCCAAATACTGAGTACTTATCCCAGAAGCTGGGATCTTTGGGTTTATTGAACACTAAATTGCTATAGTTATTGCCTAGTTTGTCCTGTGATCCTCTTCTATGCCACTGATCAACTACTGTATTTCTTAGCTAGTACCAAATGGTTTTGATGACCGCAGCTTTATAATATATATCTGGCACAGCTAGGCCACCTTCATCAGCAGTTTTTTTCATTGATTCCCTTGAAATTCTTGACCTTTTGTTCTTCCAAAGGAACTTTGCTACTATTTTTTCTAGATCTGTGGGAATTTGATTGGTATGGCACTAAATAAATAAATTAGTTTGGGTAATATTGTCATTTTTATTATATTTGCTCGGCCTATCAATGAGCACTTGATATACTTTATTTGTGTGGAAAGTGTTTTGTAGTTTTGCTTATATAGTTCTGACTTTCCCTTGGCAGATAGATTCCCAAATACTTTATACTATAGACAGTTATTTTAAATGGAATTTCTTTTTGTATTTCTTGCTGCTGAACTCCAACATCCTATTTTCTAGCTCCTTATTTTTCATCATGGATTTTTAGACCCCCTTTTCAACTTCTCTATACCTTGTTCAGATAGTGCCCATAATGCAGGACGGATGGATCTCAGGCAAGTTACCAGAGCTTACAAAATGAAGGTCATCCTCATGAATCAGTATTTGCCTACTAATTAAATAAGGCAACTCCTAGCCTTGTGGTCCACATGCTGGTGGGCCTATCCCAAGAATAGGTAAAATATTATCTACCCAGGGTTTTTTTGTTTTTTTCTTTTTAGAAAACCTGTATTTCTGGAAGTATTTTTGTAGAACCTACTGGTATCATAAGAAATGGGTTGATTTGCTCATGGGAGGGGAAGTGGGACAGAATTGGAAATAGGGCTATACTTCAAGGTTCAAGTACTGCCTTTGACTCCTACTGGCTGTATGGTTCTGGGCAAGTTGCTTAAGTCACTTAAGGCTCCTGGGATAACTCCCTAAAACCATAAATTGCTTTGCATTGTTCCCTAAGCAAATAGAAGGCTGAGCCCCACCTTACCACAAAAGTGTCTCTAATCCCAGTCTGTCTGCCAACTTTACACACATACACACACACTCACACACACACACACACGCACACACACACAGCTTCCTGCCCTTCACTCTTATTTACATCCCATGGAAATGAATCCCCTTGGGAGAGAATCAAGGTGGAGACACAAACACTCAGCAGGTGCAATGTCTGCTAATGCATACTTGCCTAGAAAGGTTTGGGAAGCCCCCAAACCCCAGACCAGCCTGGAAAGCACCTGGGCCTGACTTGGTGCCAGGGCCTTTGTGTCATAGGATAATTTTCAAGCCTTCTGAGTCTTCCCAGTACCCAGTTCTCAAACCCTTCACTATAAATAGAATTCTGGATGGGATGGATTCAGGGGAAAAGCCCCCTCAGGGAGAAGCCCCTGCTGGGAGAAGGGGGAAATGGGAGGGCAGGTGTGCAGGGGATTGGGTTAGAGAATGGGGATTTGTGAACTGAAAGGGAAGAAGAATGAGCGTGTCCTAAAAAGTCTGGGATTTAGAGCCAGACACCTGAGTCTGAAACTTCAGGGAAGTCAACTTCCCCTTGTGAAGCCTCAGTTTCCTCCTCTAAAAAGAGATTGGATCATATGCCCTCTAGGATCCAATTCTAAGCCAGTGAATGAAACAGAAGCAATGGATGCCTTAAATAACCTCTGTAAATTACAATCCAATAAACATTTATTAAGTGCCTACTGTGTGCCCGGTGTTGGAGACTGGAAAACAGAAAAGTTTAATCTACCACTTTGGGGTAAATCTTGGGAAAGCTGGTTTGCTTTTGACTTGGAGAGCTGGCTTACAAGTTTGTCCCTTCCCATGGCTCTCCTCAACAATGAGATGATTCAGATCAGTTCCAATGATCTTGTGATGAAGAGAGTCAACTGTACCCAAAGAGAGCACTGTGGGAACTGAGAGTAGATCACAACATAGCATTTTCACCTTTTTATTCTTGTTCACTTATATTTTGTTTTCTTTCTCATTTTTTCCTTTTGATCTGATTTTTCTTGTGCAGCAAGATAATTGTGGAAATATGTATAGAAGAACTGCACATGTTTAATATATATTGAATCACTTGCCATCTAGGGGAGGACATGGGAGGAAGGGAGGGAAAAAATTTGGAACACAAGGTTTTGCAGGGGTAAATGTTGAAAATTATCTGTGCATATGTTTTGAAAATAAAAAGCTTTAATAAAAAAATACTTGAAATCACTTTAAAAAAAAAAAACAAAGCTGTCCCTCCCTCAAGCAGCTTCCATTATAAAGGGAAAGGGAAACTTTTGGTTCAAAGGGGCTAGAGTCCACCTTGTGAGTGAGGGTCTCATAGTTCTCTTTGGCTAATAGCTCCAACCAGGGAGGAAATGAGAAGCTGGGCTCTTTTGCCTCCACCTAAGATTCCCTCAGAGCACTAGGAATCAGGAAAGGCTTTGTAGTTCAATGTTTTCTCTATAGGAAACCAAATTTCTGATGAACAACTCTGACCAGCCCCTCATTTTTTTCTGTCAGCTAGTTTTCCAAGCTCCCATTTTTGAGGCTAGATTCAAGATTATAGTCCAGATTTTTTGACTAGGCCATGAATCAACCTATCTAAATTCTCTTGACCAATCTTAAACTCTATATGATAACTACTGTCATTGCTATTATTATACTAAAGGTTTAAGAAATGATCTAGTTCAAACTCCTCATTTTTACAGATAAGGAAACTGAGGCTATTTGTCCCAGGATAACAATTGATTCCATTTAACAATGCTTCTCTCTTTCCCTATGATGTCAGTGGGAAAGCTGCTGCCATTTCTATAGGATATAAATATGAGCAGAGAGGAACAGGGAGTAGGGTGATTCAGAATGGCTTCTCAAGAAATGGAGAAGTGGGGAGCTTTTCCCTGTTTGGTGAACAGTGAAAAGGCAGGACTTGAGAGTTCCTCTGCTCTCCTCTGCAAAACTCTGACACAAAGGAAAGTTCAGGAGCCATTGGCTCTTGGGCACTGGGAGAGGTTTTTTGGGACTCCCTCATAGAGGGTCAAAGCCCTTACCAAGTAGTGAGCTTGGGTAGAGTGTTCAAGAGGTGATCTCTCAGCTTCCTTCCATGGAGACCAGGAAGAGGTATTCATCAGTGGGTGGTCATGTGGATTTTTTCACTCTGAATTGTGAAACATCCTCATTAGAAGCAAGATGGTAGACTAGAGAGAACACAGGGTTTGGAGTCGGGAAGACGTGGCTGTGGGTATTCTACTATAGGTATCCCCACTCTGTGACCTCTCAAGCCTCAATTTTCCCATCTGTGAGATGAAGATGATGATATCATATGTTTCACAAAGAGACTCTTCTGAGTTAATATTCATAAAGCATCCTTCAAACTCCAGAGAACTATAGGGATGGGGAGTTATTATCAACTAAGGTCAGATTTGTTGTGTGTAAAACAGTACCTGACACTTAGTAGGTGCTTAAAAAAATGTTTGTTCTCTTCCCTTTTCCCCTTACTATTACCATCATTCTGTAATAAAAGTAAGAGATTACAGATTATAGAATCACAGTTTTTGAGCATGAAGAAACCCTAGAGTCTGTTAGAGTTAGTTAGTAGGCAGCTTGGAGGTCCCTTCTAGTTCTGGATCTGGGAGCCTAAGAATTATCATGGCACCTGGCACATAGTAGGTGCTTAATAATAAATAGCAACTTGGATCAGGGATCAAAAAGACCTGTTTTCAAATCTTACTAGCTGGGTGATTTCCACTAAGTCAAGAAATTTGTCTGCCTTAGTTTCTTCATCTGTAAAATGGGGCTAATAACAGCACCTCCCTTTCACTGTTTCTATAAGGATCAAATAAGATGGCATTTGTAAAGTGCTTAACATGGGGCCTGGCACATGTTGTTTAATTGGTTTTCAATCATGTCCAACTCTTCATGATCCATTTAGGGTTTTCTTGGCAGAGATACCAGAATGATTTGTCATTTCCTTCTCCAGTTCATTTTTACAGATGAGGAAACTGAGACAAATAGGATGAAGTTGCTTATCCAGGTCCCACAACTAGTGGTTTGCCATTTCCTTTTACAATTTATTTTACAGATGAGGAAACTGAGGCAAAGAGAGTTAAGCGATTTGCCCAGGATCATACATCTGAGCAAGTCACTTAACCCTATTTGTCTGAGATATAATAGGCATTATATAAATGCTAGATATCATTTTTAGTTCATCTGCCTCATTTGACAGAGGAAGAAACTAAGAACTAAAGAGATAAATTGTCCCTGGTCACACAAGCACTAAGGGGTGATGCTGAAATTCAAACCCAAATCCTTTAATCCCAAATCCTTTGCTCTTCCAATTGCCCATATTAGTTGCTTCCGCTGAAAAACATCTGCAGTACCAACATTTGCTTCTCCATGATGGAAAGGTTGGTCTGTAACTCAGTATTTATAGGGAAAACACTTTGAGAAGCATTATTAAATGGAATTGATTGTTATGTGTGTGACTTAGCTCAAATAACCTCAGTTTCCTTATCTGTAAGGAGATTGAACTAGATCAGTTCTTAAACATTTAATATAATAATAACAATAATAATAATATTATAGAGAGCTTTAAGATTGGTCAAGAGAATTTATATATTTGATCTATACAACTCTAAGAAATAGGTGCTGTAAAATTAATTCCATTTTACAGATGGGGAACGGGAGGTTGAGAGATTAAGTGATTTTTCCCAGGGTCATATAGCTAAAGTGTCTGAGGTAGAATTCGAATTCAGCTTTTCCTGCCTCAAATCCAGCACTCTATCCCCTATGACACTCAGTCTAGTGATACCTGTATTCCTCTTCTCAAAGTAAATGCTGGTTTCCTTCAATTATAATGAAAAACAATGACCAACTTAAATTGAAATCTAGTGATCCAAAACAATTCCAATAGACTTGGTATAGAAAATGCCATCCTCTGGACTGGACTCTTTTCAACAATGACATGATTCAGGTCATTTCCAATAGACTTGTGAGGGAAAACGCCATCTGCATCCGGAGAGACTACAGAGACTGAATATGGATCACAGCACAGTATTTTCACCTTTTGTCATTGTTGTTGTAGTTGTTTGGTTACTTGGGGTTTTTTTCTTATTTTTCTCCTTTGATCTGATTTTTCTTGTGCAGCATGATACATGTGGAAATATGTTTAGAAGAATTACACATTTACACATGTTTAACCTATTTTGGTTTACTTGCTGTTTAGAAGAAGGGAGAGTTGGGGAAGGAGGGAAAAAATTAAAACACAAGTTTTTGCAAGGGTGGATGTTGAAAACTCCCTTTGCATGTATTTTGAAAAAAATAAAAAGCTGTTATTATTTTTAAAAGAAAATGCCATCCTCATCCAGAGAGAGAACTATGAAGACTGAATACAGATCGAAATGTAATATTTCATCTTTTTGTTTATTTATTTGTTTGCTTTTTTGTCTTTTTTTTGTTCCTTCTTGGTCTGATTTTTCTTGCACAACATGAAAAATATGGACATATGTTTAGAAGGATTGTACAAGTTTAACCTATGCAGGATTTGCTTGCTGTCTTAAGGAGGATGAAGAGGAGGAAGGTAGGGAGAAAAAATTTGGAATACAAAATCTTACAGAAATGAATGCTGGAAAAATATATTTAAATGAAATTGAAAAAATAAAATATTACTAAAGAGGAAAAAAGAAATTTAGTAAAGGAAGCAGGACGACTCAGGACTTGAGTTCAAATCTAGACTTAGACACTTGCTGATTATGTGACCTTAACAATGCCTCCAAAAAAAGTAAGTGAAAATAAAGCTGTTGGAGTTTTTTTCCTTCATCCAAGTTCAGCAAGTTCCTGAAATCTATTCAAAGATTTATCTCAGAACTTTAAAGATAGTTTTGGAGATCCTTTCTAGCTCTGGATCTGTGATTCTAAGAATCAGAACAGTACCTGGCATATAATAAGTGCTTAATAAATGTTTACTGCTTGATTCCTTGACTGTATTCTGCAGGAAGGATCAGCCTCTAATTGGGGAGTTAGAGGACCTGAAAAAGCTTCTCTCCAACATAGAGGCTTTGCTCTAGTGGAGTCTAGGGAGGTAAGGAAGGGGAGGGAGGGAGAGAGGGATTGCAGAAAAAGAAGAATGAGCTCATGCAAGCTGAGAGAGGAGCCCAAAGCTTCCTTCAAGGGAGAGAGTTTGGGGAGTTGGGAAGTCAGTGGGGAAGGGTCTAGTTTCAGCCCTTTCCCTTCTGGGGTGATGCAATTGTGTTTATACAGAGGAGATGTCACTTAGGAGGAGGCAAGAAGCTCTCAAAGGATGTTACCTTGGGGGAAGTGGGAAAGCTTATGAATTGCATCTTCTTTGTAATTTCTGGGGCTTGGTCCAGGAACATCAGAGACATGGAGTTAGAGAACAGGGTGATGCAATTGGCAAGACCTGGGGTTTATGACACTGACTAGCTATGTGAACCCGGTTTGCCACAGTTTCCTCATCTGTAAAATGAGTTGGAGAAGGAAATGGCAAACGACTGCAGTATCTTTGCCAAAAACAACAAAACAACAAAACAATAACCATCTCTCAAATGGTGTCACAAAGAATTAGACATGACTGAAATGGATGAACGACAAAAATTAAGCACCAACTAGGTGCCAGACGTTGCTTAAAATCCTTGCCAATACAGATAAAAAATGAAACAGACCATGCCCTCGAGTAGCTTATATTAAGCTAGGGGAATTAATCAATCAGTGAGCATTTATTAAGCTCCATCATAATAGGAGACCAGGGATACGAACAAAGGAAGGAAAGAGTGTCTACTCATACAGAGCTTATGTTCTGTTGATGAGAAGGGAGGAATAGTTGAGCAGTCACTCAATCACTAAGCATTTATTAAATGCCTACTGTGTGAGAGACATAGCTGGGTGCCAGGGAGACAAGAGCAGAAATGAAACAAAATCAATCAGTTTTAGCCTTTAAGGATCTTGCTTTCTATTTGTAGAGGGTGGGGAGGAGGCAGATAGCAGTAAAAGTTCACCAGTAAAACCTTTATTAAGCACCTACTACATGCCACATAATATGCATCTCCTCTTCTTCTTTGCAGAGGAAAGAGAATGTGTAGGAAGCATTGCGTACTGTCATTGTTAATGTGGTTGATTTAATTTTTATATTTTTAAGAAAAAATGCAGATGGCATAACAGGCAAAGGGCTGGCCTCATAATTAGGAAGAGCTGGATTCATGTCCTGCCTCTTACTGGCATTGGCCATGGGTAAATCATATAATCCTTTAGTGTCCCAAACACTGTCTAAGACTGAAAGTTACAGAGGAATTGTCCTTCTGTACCTATTAAGGAAGACCACAACAAGATTTCCTTACACCCTACATGAAATAAAATCATTATTTTATTTATACCAAAATAATTATACCAAAAACCACTTATCTGACCATAATTGTTACTAATGAATATACTAAAATCCCATTCTAATGCTTCTTCATATTTGAATGAATAATAAGAGACCAAATTTACATAGCAGTTCTGGATCACAGTTCCAAAAGGAAGAAGAATGCTGGGAGTAGGGACCTTGATCACAGTTCCAGGATCTGTGGCTAAAGGGGGCCAGAGGCCTTTCCTTTTCACTTCCAGAGCACAGAATTAACAGAACAGTGGGAATATCTGTCCTTAGATCACACCACTTTAGAAGCACTGAAAGCTTTCAGACCCCAGAACTAGCTCAGAAAACAATTAGCATGAAAAAATAAATGCTTGGCACAGTGCTTCCCTACCCTATGTGAGAAGAGTCCAATTTTAGTATAAAATTCAAAGTTAAGAAATAGGTGGGTAAATGAACAAAAAAAAAACTACACACACACAAAAAGAACTTGATATAAAAAGCTACTTTGGTGGTAGGGAAGACCAAGCCATAAACTTAAAAGACAGCAATGTGGAAAGGACTACCTATAAGCAAAGCCTCAAAGAAAAATGCTAATCAGATCCAAGGCCAACAAGAATTTCTGGAAGACTTAAAGAAAAAGATAAGAATGATAGAGGAAAAATTGGGAAAATAAATGAGAGTGATGCAAGAAATTATGAAAAGAGAATAACTTGGTAAAAGAAATACAAAGAAACTACTGAAGAAAATGACACCTTAATGGTAAAATAGACGCAAGAATACATTGAAGAAAAGAACTCCTTTAAAAGCAGAATAGGTCACATGGCAAAAGAGGTACAAAAGGTCAATGAAGAAAATAATTCCTTAAAAATTAGAATTAGGCAAATAGAAGCTAATGACTCCATAAAAGTGCAAGAAATATAAAATAAAGTCAAAAGAATGAAAAAAAAAAGTAAATGCAAAATGTCTCAATGGATAAATAATTGATCTGGAAAGTAGGTTGAGATATGTTTAAATTTTTTAGACTACTGGGGTAGCAAGGTGGTACAGTGCCAGCCCTGAGTTCAAATCTGGTCTCAGACACTTAACATTCCCTAGCTGTGTAACGCTGGGAAAGTCACTTAACCTCAACTGCCTCAGCAAAAAGCAAAAAAAAAAATCTAGACTACCTAAAAAAAGAGCCTAGACATCATATTTCAAGAAATTATTAAGGAAAACTGCCCCAATACCCTAGAATCAGAGGGTAAGATAGAAAATGAAAAAAATTCACCAATCACCTGAAAGAGAATTAAGATTCCCAGCAATATTATAGTCAAATTCCAGACCTTCCAGGTCAAGGAGAAAATATTGCAAATAGTCAGAAGTAAACAATTCAGATTTCATAGAACCATAATCAGGATCACATAAGATTTAGCAGCTTCTACATTAAAGGAGCAGAGAACCTGGAATATGATATGAGGACAAAGGAGTTAAGATTTCAACCAAAAATCACCAACCCAGCAAAAATGAGTATAATTCTTCAAGGGAAAAAGTTATTTAATGAAAATAATAATGAAATGAAACATTCCTGATAAAAAGATTAGAACTGAATAAAAAATTTGGCATTCAAACAGAAAATTCAAGAGAAGCATAAAAAGATAAACATGAAAGAGTAATCATAAAGCACTCAATGGAGTTAGAGTGTTTACATTTCTATATGGAAAGTTGATATATGTAACTCCTAACAACTTTATAATTATTAGGGCAGTTAGAAGGAGTCTGCATAGACAGAGGATATAGGGATGAGTCCCCAAAAAAGAATATAGGAGTGAGAACGAAGGATACACTGAGAGAAGAGGGTAGGGAGAAATAAAATGGAGTGAATTCTCACATAAAATAAGCACACAAGAAAGAACTTCTATAGTGAAGGGGGAAATAAGGAGGAGTAGGTAATACTGGAACCTCACTCTCACTAGAATTTATTCAAAGAAGAAAGAATCGTTATACACATTCAGTAGGGCATAAAAATCTCTCTTACACAACAGGAAGATGGGAAGTAAAGGGAATAAGAGATGTGGGAGAGAATAATAATGAGGGGAGGGAAGATTGGGGGAGGCATCAGTCAGAAATAAGACAGACTTTTGAGGAAAGATAAGACAGACAGACAGAGATGGAGACCCAGAGAGAGAACGAGAGAGAAAATGAGGGAGGGAGAGAGGAAGAAAAAGGGAGGGAAGGAGAGGGGGAAGAGAGAGAAGAAAGGGAAATTGAATGGTGGGAAATACAGTGAGTGACCATATGTAAAGTGAATAGGATGGACTAACTCATAAAATGGAAGCAGATAGCAGAATAGATTGGAAAATAAAATCCAACAAGTTGTATACAAGAGACACACTTGGAACAGAAAGATACACACAAAATTGAAACAAAAGGTTAGAGCAAAGTATATTATGCTTCAATGGAAGTAAAGAGCATGGTGGTGGTAATCATGATTTCAGACAAAGCAAAAGCCAAAAATAGATCTAATTGAAAGAGAGGATTTCTAAAAAATAAATAAATAAAAGTTCTAGAGGCAAGGAAATAATATTTTTTGCAGCAAGTTTCTCTGATAAAGCCCTCATTTCTCAAATACATGGGATAATTATCAAAAAAAAGAGCCATTCCCCAATTAATAAATGGTCAGAAGGTATGAATAGACAGTATTAGAGGGGAAAAAATTAGAGGGGAAAAATGCTCTAAATCACAATTGAATAGAGAAATACAAATCAAAAGAACTCTGAGGTACCACCTTGCACCTATCAGAAATGATAAATGCTGGAAGGGGATGAGGGAAAATAAGTACAATCACGAATTGTTGGTAGGGTAGTGAATTGGCTCAATCATTCTGTAGAAAAATTTGGAGCTATGCCCAAAGGGTTATAAAACTGTAACTCTTTCACTCTGTAATACTCCTACTATATCTGGATTCCAGAAATAAAAGGAAAAAAAGATGAGCTGTATGTACAAAAAATATTAATAACAACTCTTTTTGTGGTAGCAGAGTTGGGCACTGGGAGGATGCTTATCAATTGGAGAATGGCTTGACCAAGTTGTGGTATATGATTGTGATGAAATGCTATTATGTCATAAGAAATGATGTGAGGGTTCTGAAAAATATGGCAAGACCTATATGAATTGACGCAAAGTGGAGTGAGGAAAAACCAAGATAGCACTGTGTATGCAATGTTGTAATGACGATCAACTGTAAAAGACTTGGCTACTCTGATCAGTTCAATAATCCAAGACAATTCTAAGGGCCTCATGAAAAAAAAATGCTATCCACTTCCAGAGAGAATTGATGAACTCTGAATGCTAATTGAAGTATAATGTTTCTCATTTTCTTTTGCAATATGGCTAATGGAAATGTGTTTTGTATGATTTTACATGTATAATTGATATATTGTTTGTCTTCTTAGTGAGTGGGTGGGGGAGAGATAAAAAAGGGAATATGAAACTCAAAATTTTTTTAAAATATTTTTATTTTAAAATAAATAATTTTAACAAATATTACTTATTTTAATAAATATTATTTACAAATAACATTTTAATAAATTTTAAAATAAACAATAAATTGAAAAATATAAAATCAGCATGAAATGGTGACAATACTATAGAAGCACAGATTTAAAAATGGAAGATACCTCAGAGACCCTCTGATTTAAACCCAGAGAAGGATTGAATTATATGACTTCTGGATTTCTGTTCTATTATAATTCAATGACACTTTATGACGACCTCTATGATCTTCAAGGAGAAAGTATGGAGATATCTCTGTACTTTGAAGTGCCATGGCTAGACCAGCTCTTGATACTGTGACTCTATCCAATAGTGTCCAGACAGTTATGAACAATTAGCACCCCAGATTTTGAAGGCAGGAGCCTGGATGATGGCCAAGGACTTACTGTGGACATCACAATTCCTCAATGACAAGCTTCTCCATTTCCAAGCTGGGGATTGTGCTCACTTCTGTCTTTCTCCCTTCTCTCTCTGTGCAGAATCCCCTGGAAGCTCCCTTCTTTAAAGAAGGTGTCTCTTTTCTGTTTCTGTGTTGTTTGGGTTTATGGAATTACTTTTACTGCTGTAAAAGCACCAGTAGGTGCTTATTCCCCCAGGAGTAACAGGGTCCCAAAGGTACCCTAACTCCCCCAGGGTAGGAAGAAGACAGTATTATTATATCCATTTTATAGATGGAGAAACCAAGACATAGAGTTAGCATTGATCCTATTTGGCAATGGGAAAAACTGGGAGGCTAGAAAGGGGAACAATTCAATGGTTGAGTCATGAAACCATGAACCCGGAACCTTGTAAGACTTTTACGATCTCCAAACTCTTAGTATGGTCAATGTACATCCAATGGAAGGGAATACTACAAAAATTTTTTAAACTATGTGTCATGATAATCTTCACAGGGATACATCTGATCTAATATAAATCAAAAAACCATTATTAAATACACATTACTGCAAAGTACTGAGCTAGATTTGGGAAACACAAAATTTAAAAAAAAAAAACAGAAATAGTTCCTGGAAGCTAAATTCTGAGAAACCAAAAAATTGACAATAGCCTCTAAGATCAGATAATAAAATTTATCTTCTTCCTCTCATAGAAAGATTACAGAAAGGGATATATATTGGCAGATGAAATTACTATATCAAGGGTTTGGGTTCAATTGGAGTGTTTTTGCTTTTGTTATTAGAAAAAATTAAATTACAAGGTTATGAGGAAGAGAGGAAGGTACTGGGAGGTTAAAAAAAAGAGTATCTATGAAATTCATATAAAAGAAAGAGATAATCTTAAAAACAAATGCCCACGCCACTCCCTAACAGTTCTTGACCTCAGAGAGCTTATACTCTAAAGGAGAGGGGAGTATATGAATGTTATGGAATATTATTGCTCTGTAAGAAACGACCAGCAGGACAATTTCAGAGAGGCCTGCAGAGACTTGCATGAACTGATGCTGAGTGAAACGAGCAGAACCAGGAGATCATCATACACAGCAACAACAATATTACATGATGATCAATTCTGATGGACATGGCTCTCTGCAACAAAGAATTGTCTCAAACCACTTCCAATTGTTCACTGAAGAAAACCATATACACCCAGAGAGAGGGATATGAAATATGGACCACAATGTAACATTTTCATGATCTCTATTGATATTTGCTTGCATTGTGTTGCCTTTCTCTGATTTTCTTTTTTTTTTCTTGTAGATAGGATTTTTCTTGCATAACTTGTCAAGTATTTCAACATTATTAACATGTAGTGGACTTCCTGCCATCTAGGGGAGGTGAGGGGACTGGGGGTAAAATTGGTAATGGAAAGCTTTGTAAAGATCAATGCTGGGGAACTACCCATACATATGTTATACAAATAAAAAGCTTTAATAAAAAAATTTAAAAAAAAATAAAATAAAGGAGAGGGGGTGCTGAGGGAGGAAGGGATATAATTTAGAATCATCAGTCTGGAGTTGGAAAAGAACTCAGAAACCAGTGAGTCTAACCTCATTTTACAGATAGGGAAACTGAGGCTCAGGGAATTTTTTTTAAATGATTTGTCCAAGATAATACAAGAAGTATCAGAGCATCATAGCAAGAAGGCCATGTAGGCAACCCTTTTGTTTTAGAGATGAGAAGCCTGAGGGTTGGAGAAACCAAGGTATAGAATTATCATTGATTTATTTGGTAAAGGGAGTAATTGAGAGACTGGGAAAGGGACTAGTTCAATGGGAGAATCATGGAGCTATGATCCCCAAGCCATCTCTGACTCTTAGGATGTCAAGGTTCAGTCCCCTTGGTATAGCCAGTGTCTGGTCTGCCTTGGACAGTCACCTCAAAGTCTTCCTCCTATGATCAGAGCATGAAATCTGGGAGGGGGACCCTAGAGGTCTTTATTTAACAGAGAAGGAAACTGAGGTTAATAACTTACTTTGGTTCTACATCCAGAACTCTTTCCATAAGTCTTCCCTGATTATAGATGCATAGAATTAGGAGGTCCTTATGAGGATACTGAACTAACTTGTACCTGAATTAGGACCCATCTGATCAGGGTTTCTCCAACTTGTGCTGGGAGGGAGGTCTCCAGGGACAGGGAGCTTCTAGACAGCTTTCCATTACCCAAGAGTATTTCCTTACATTAAACCTAAATTGAATGGGGTTCAAAGAAATGGATAGACATTTCATTTCAAAGAAGCCTGAGTTAGCACAAAAATACATATATTTTGTGCAGGGCTGTCACTCAAGCCTCGGGCTTCTCATCTCTCATCATCTGTCATTTACTACCTGTGTTACTTTAGGTAGGTCACTCTTCATCTTTTAAATGAGCATATCGGATAAAAGATTTGAGATTTCTTCCAGCTCTGGTTCTAGGATCCCTAGAAATACATCACAGGAAAGGGACAGAGGGTGCCTATTAGCCGAGGACTGACTGATGGAACAGATTGTACACACAAAGGAATAGCATGGTAAATGGCTGAGGTCAGATTGGAATTCACAAAGGGGAGTCTTTCTGATTCCAAGTCCAGTGCTCTATCCACTGAATCACCTAGCTGCCCTATCTTTAGTATAAGGTGAGGGTGGAAGACAGTATCAGGAATGGTATGATTTATTTTGTTTTTTAAAAAATCAAACATTGATTTTTTTTCAGGATTAGGGAGGAGCAGGATTTATTGATAGAAAGTGTATCTCTGGGGAAATTCCCTCATCTCCTTGCATCACCAGGTCAATCTCTGATTATTGGCAGAGCAAATGTGAATCTGCCTCAGTGGAGGGCTTTTGCTACTTGGAATTCTCTATGTCTAATGAAACCACAGGACCTGACTGAATGAAAATCAGTTTTACGGGCTGGTCTCTTGGTCCCAGTTTGGGATTGGAAGGAAAGAAGCAGCTCACAGACTAACCAGTTAACAAAATTTATTTGGCAGAGGGAGTAACTGAGAGACTGGGAAAGGGACTAGTTCAATGGGTGAATTGTGGAGCTATGATTCTGCTGAGTCCTAACATGGAGATTTCCAACAAGCAAAATGTGGGGTCCAGAAAACATTTCTCCCTTCCACCCTCACCATCTCCATTCAGCATCTATTTGTTTGTAAGTGCCTTCAAAACAAGGGGAAATTTTTTGTAGCCCCAGGAGTTAGCACAGTGCCTGGCACACAGTAGGTGCTTAATAAACACTTACTGTTGTCATTATAGAAATGAGTGTGATTTGTTGGATGTGATTAATCATTTCAGGAGTCATTGCTCCCATCTCTACCACCCAGGACTGGAAAGCCAAAATCTGGGTAGAACTTTAGCTCCCCAGGCCAATTTTAAGTCTCAAAGATGGTTTGAATATGTATTAAAAATTTTTTTTTGCTTTAGTGTCTGAGGCAGAATTTGAGGACTGGTCTCAAACACTTATTAACTGTGTGAACTTGGACAAGTCACTTAACTCTGTTTGCCTCAGTTTCCTCTTCTGTCAATGAGCTAGAGAAGGAAATGGCAAAGCCCTCCAGGATCTCTGCCAAGAAAACCCAAACGAGGTTATGAAAGTCACACATGTGACTGAAACAACTGAACAAAAACAACTTTTATTAATCAATATTAATTAAATTCAATAATTCATTAAATAATAATGACTTAATATTCAGAATCTCCACGCTTCATGCATGGGATAGGGTCATAGGAAAAGTTAGCCCACCTTATATGATAGGGCCCTGAGAAATAATGCTCCTTCTTTATTTATAGCAAAAGCAAGGGATTACAAATGGATATTCCCATGCAGCATCAAGAGGGCATTAGCACAAGACCTGTAGAATGGGCAGGCAGGAGGTTGCAATCTGCCACTATGAAGGGAATGTTCACCTTGAGGAAATCCCAAGTACTAACGTCTATTCAGCTCATGACTGTATTACTGCCCTAGAGGGGGAAGAGAAAGCTGGTAGATAGGGCCCCACAGAGGTGCTCTGAGCTGGGCAAAGGATACAAACAGTCACAAAGAAGGAGGGAACAGAAGTGATATCATCTACCATACCAGGGCTGCACAGGTGGCCCCTCACCCTCATTTACCTCTTCACTAGGTAGTCTAACCTCATGGGACCAGCAGAGTCAGTTGTTTCTTTAAAGCCAGTACCCATAAATTGGTTAAGTTTTCCTGGCAGCAATCTGGCAAATGTGTAACAGAGCTATAAAAGAGTCCTGTACTTTGACCAGCAATTCTAATTGGGGGAAATAGCCCCTCAAGCAAACAGCTCAGAAGAGAAAAAAAGCCATGGGTACCGCGACTCCCATAGCATTGCTGCCTTGGAGACACAAAAACAGAAAGTTTAAACAGAAAACATCCCCAATGTCCTACCTTGGGGCAGCAAGCACATGACAGCACATGGACATGCAATAATACTAAGAATATACCATGGACAACACCAGAAAGGTGATGTGATATGCAGAGGTAGAACACTGGACTTGAGTTTGAAGTTTAAATTTTTTTTGAAGTTTCAGAGCTTCTGACTCATCAGTTATGTTACCTCGAATGTGTTACTTCTCTGGGCCTCAGTTTCCCAGTCTGGAATCTTGAGGTAGTTAGATTATAAGAGCATCCCTGGCTTTAAATCTACTGCATTTTATCTATGACACTACAGCTGCCACTAATGACCCTCAGATTAGTTATCAGAAAGATAAGAATGTTCATTTCCATAACATTTTCAGGTTTCCAAAGCATTTTTCCCAATATTCTCATGTAGACAGCATGTGTCTGTTCTACAACACCCTCCAAAGTAGTCATATATATATATACATATATATGTATATAAATACATACACACACACACACACACATATATATGTCATATAACTTCTGCTGGAGGACCTCACCACCTCCCAAGGCAGCCTATTCCTCTTTGGGACAGCTCCAAAAAGGACTGAAGTTCAGTCCCCTATGTCTGGAATTCTGTTACTCCTTATCTCTACCTCCTGATTTTCCTGTCTTCCTTCAGGTCCCAGCTAAACTCTCACTTGTAGAAGCAGCCTTTCCCACCCACACTCCCTTAATGCTGCTGCCTTCCCTCTGTTGATAATTTCCAAATTATCATGTATTTATTTTATACATATGTAATTCTTTGTATGCTGATTCCTCCATTAGACTGTAAGCCTCCTGAGGGCAAAGACTATTTTTGTTTTTCTTTGTATCCCTTGCGCTGAAAAAGTATTGTTGTCCTTCATTCTCAAAGAGAACCATGACATCATGATGGCATTACATGCAAGTGAGTTGGATTTAAGTGAGAAAGGGCTGTGCAAGGTCACCTGCCTCAATTTCCCCTCCAAAGCCATGTGGCTCTTGTGGCAAGATATAAAGAAAGATGACTAGAGATGGATATGGAAAACTGTAAGTATCTAATAAATGTCTATTTACTGATTAAGATAATGTCTAGGGTCCTGAAATTATCAAGTGGTAAAATCAGGTGCCCTAAGTCTAAATCCATCCATCTTTCCTCTTTGTCACACCTGAGAACATTTCTTTTTTTCTTAACAAGTCTACAATGAAACTTAGCTGAGAAAAGGGTCTCCTAGCTCTCCCTAGAAAGGACCTCACAGGTCATCTAGTATAGCTCTCTCATTGTACAGATGAGGAAACTGAGGCCCAGAAAAGTGATGATTTCTCCATGGTCATCCAAGTAGTAGCACAGATAAAATTTGAACCCAGATCTCTCTGGACTTCACAAAATGAAATCAGGGCTGGGATCCACACCCCACCCCAGCTTTGAACAGGATTATTGTTTCACTTGGGATAAAAAATGAAACAAATCAAAATCAGCAGCACTGACCCCATCCCATCCTGGACACACCATAAGCAAATCAACAGGGTGCCATGCCCAGGGAAAAGAGCCCTACATCCTGAGTGAGAGGGCCTTGGTTCAGATTTCAACTTTGTGACTTACTATCTTAATGTCACTGGCTACATGTCTTCTCTTATGGCCATGGTTTCCTGCTCTGAAAAGTGAAGAAATTGTATCAAGTGACCTCTCAACTCAGAGACCAACTTCCCAGGTCATCTCTTCCTGGGTTCCCTACATGGTAAAATGTTGACTCTTCTCGAATTATCATCTAAATACTCATGAGTGTACATGCTATATTCCATCCCAAAATGGAATGGAAACTTCTAAAAAGGCAGAGACAGGAACAAGATTTCCATTTTTTCCTTTGAATGTTCCGAGAATGACAACAATAATTCTAATCACTATGTGCAGAGTAATGGAAATGCAAATGGAAAACCCAAACTAGTTCCTGCCTCAAGGAGCTTACATCCTAATGGAGTAAAACTCAGTAAAACTGGGTTCAAGTCATACTTCTGACTTGAAACTATGTGAAATGGACAAATCACTTAATCTTTAATGGCCCCCAAAAGTCCTCTGGTACTATTAACTATGTAGGAGCTACTGATTGGTGAAGGGATTTTCCATTTTAGGAGTTTTTGACACAGATGAAATCTTAGATTTTTGATCCTCTTCTTCCCCCCCCAAAAAAAATTCCCAGTAACTCACATAATAATATAAACTAGAGGATGACTTGTATATATGAAACCCGAAATATGACTCCTGTCTTAGTATTACCTAGGTATGTGATTCTGAGGAAGTCAATGAATTTTTCTCAGCCTCAGCTTTCTCATTTATAAAATTTGTAAAAATGGATTAATAATAGCATTCTATATAATTTGTAAGCATCAGATGATATAATATATGAACAGAGTATTGCAAACCTTTAAAAGTTGTACATATTTTTATTATAATTTTTGAACAATTAAGTAATAATTATTATGATGATAATCTCTGAAGATACTTAGGAAAGACTATTACAATGGATTTAATGGACTGAATTCCTCACCTCCATTCTCGTTTCCCTGGTGGTTAGCCCTGAGCTTTGACCCCACCAGATATAGGTGGAAGAGATAAGCAGTTTCATTTTCAGTCCTGACTCCCCATTTCCCTTACCTGGTCTCTTTTTTCTCTACTCCCTACCTGCACCAAGATGGCAGCCTCCCTTTCTCCCTGCTTCCCATGGCCCCTTTATCTTCATTCAGCTATGTGGTCTGTGTGCTCATGCTGATAAGACAATATGTTGGCCACCTCTTACAGGTCAATCCCCTTGCAAAATCTGATCATTTGCTCCATATTGGTGTGAGAAATATTCCTTGGCCTCCATCCTGGCTGGCCTCTGTTTGCCAAATAAATATTTACTTAGGAGGAATAGGGTCCAAAATGTTGAGTTAGGTATTAAAGTGGGGTGAAAAGTCTAGATATGTGGTCCTGTTACCACAGAAGCTTCACACTAAGACAAGAGAGAAAGAAAAAGTGGGCGGAAGTAGAAAGAACACTAAACTGAAGAGCCAGAGACCTGGCTTTAAATAAACTGTTTCTGGGGCAGCCAGGTGGTGCAGTGGATAGAGCACTAGCCCTGAAGTCAGAAGAACCTGAATTCAAATCTGGTCTCAGACACTTAACACTTTCTAGCTGTGTGACTTAAGCAAGTCACTTAACCTCAATTGCCTCAGCCAACAAATAAACAAACAAACAAACAAACAAATGAATAAGTGAATGAATGAATAAACTGTTTCTATGGCTCACTAGCCGAGTAATCCTTGAACAGATCACTTCTGAGAATCCCAGAATCTCAGCACTGAAAATCTCTAAGATTCACTTAGATTCTTATCCAACTGATCCATACCTCTGAAAAAAAAGAACTGGACTTGGGGTCAGGAAGACCTGAATTTAAGAACATGCTCAGATGTTTACTAGTTTTATGACCCTGCACAAGTCACTCAATCCATTAGTGCCACAGATAATGCTGACTCTCAGTTAGAGATGAGTCTTTATGTTTTATAGAATGTAAATTTCTGAAGGGCAGGAAGCCTTCTTCTTCTTCTTCTTCTTTTTTTTAGCTTTGTAGCTTCAGCACTTAGCCCAAATACAGAGAAGTACCATTGTTAGGCACTTTATTACTAAATGAGTTAATAGAGAAGAGTTCCCATGATGATAATTCTCTTGAGAGATAGACAGAGAGACAGAAATAAAAACAGAGAGACTGAGAGAGAAACACAAAAAGAAAGACAGAGACGGAGGGAGATAGAGATAAAAGCACAGAGAAACAGACACAAATAGAAATAAAAAGAGAGAGAGAAGAGAAAGAAAGGAGACAGAGAGAGAGGGGGAAGACACACACACACACACAGAGAGAGAGAGAGAGAGAGAGAGAGAGAGAGAGAGAGAGAGAAAGAGAGAGAGAGAGAGAGAGAGAGAGAGAGAGAGAGAGAGAGAGAGAGAGAGAGAGAGAGAGAGAGAGTGTTAAAGGTCCTAGGTCTTTATGACTCTGAGAACTGTGTTCCATGAATTTTCTCCACATCATCTCTTTTGTGTGCCATCTCTCTTCCACATTTGAATTGGCAAAATTATACAGTATAGATTATCAGGCATCCTGTAAGGCCATTGCCTCAGTCCTCTACCCAAAGATAATGCACATTGGCTAAAGGTTTCCTTTAATGTCAGAATAGACAGTCAAGTTCTGCCTCACTTGACCCCTTCCTGTGCTGAAATGAAACCTAGCTAGCTAGCAGCTGGACTCTAAGTCCAATTTCCACTCCAGTGTATTGTGCAAACAGGAACAAACCCAAGAATTTGGAGGCTAGTTCTCTTACAAGAGCTCACACACAGTTGTCCCTTGTTTCTTTATTGGTTTTTTTTTCAATGAACAAGTATTTATTTTTTCTCCTTTTCATCTCTCCCTCCCCATTAAATCCTTGTCACAAATATTCACAGTTAAGTAAAAAACAAAACAAAACAAGATCCCCTCAAAAACAAAATTGGCCACAAAATTGGTCATCAAAAATGTGTTTTGTTCTTTATTGTATGTCTCTGTCCAGAAATCTTCTGAAATCAAGGATTTATCATCCTCAGTCTTCTGGAATCATGGGTTATCATTGAGTTGGTCACAGTTCTTAAATTTCTCAAACTTTTTCTTTTCTACAATATTGCTTTTATACTATAAATTTTTGCACTGGTTCTGCTCAGTTCACTCTGAACTAGCTCATACAAATCTTCCAAGGTTTCTCTGAAGCCCTCCTTTTCACTTTTTCTCATAGAACAATAGTTTTCTGTTACATTGACATAATAAAAATTCTATAGCCATTCTCTAATTGATAAGCCCTTTGTTTAAACTCTGGTGTAGAATTATAGTAAAATCAGGGGACTTGCGGAGAGGCCAATTTCTGCTCCATATAAGGAAAACTTGCTAATCTTCAGAGCTATCCCCGAAATGGGACAAATTCCATTAGAAGATAGTGAGTTTACCTTCGCTGTATGTTTTCATTCAGAGGCTGAATGAGCACTTGTTTAAGATGGTAAAGAGATTTGGACTGGATGGCCAGTAAGATCTTTTTCAACTCTGAAATTGTATGATTCTTTGAGGGTCCCAGATCTACACTCAGCCTTGTTCATTCCGAAAGTGGCTCTTATGACTATTGGTCCTCTGTGAGAGTTGCATCTGTCCTCTTCATTTTCCTAACTCTTACAAAGTCTAGGTTTCTTAAGCTTTGCCAGGAAGAGGGGGGAAGGAGGGCATATTGGGAGTTGATTATAGTATTAAAATACCAAAAATGCCCACCAAGGAATCGGTAAAATTAATGGGAGTGGGGAAGTTCTTTTAATGTTGGTTTGGGAAATCAGATACTGGCTAACTTCTGGGCCAACAGCTACATTAAACTTTTCTCTGTCCACATTTATTCTATTTCCAACACAAGCTTTCTATTCACTCTTATTTAAGACACATCCAAAAGCACACACAATAATAGGGAGCTGTGGAATAAATGGAGAAGGAGTTATAGAAAAACAGATATAGGTTGTTTGGGGAAAATAATTTACTAACAATTAGCACTGTCCCAAAACAAAATTGGAGGCCAGAGAGATAGAAGGTTCCCTGTCACTAGAGATCTTCAAGTAGAAGCTATATGACTACTTGTCAGGTACATTGTAGAGAGGATTATTATTCAGGTGTATATCATACTAGAGCAGGGGTTCCTCACCTAGAAGTAGAGATCCATGTACTTCAAGGGGTTCACAAAAAATTTCAAGAGACCCATGGTCTTGGATTGGAGGGAAAATGACATCTTTATTTTCATAAATCTCTAACTGAAATTTAGCATTTCTTTCAATTATTTAAAAAGAAAGCATGATGCTAAGAAGAGCTTCATCAGGCTGCTAAACAGGTCCATGACCCAAAAGAAATTAACAATTCCTGTTAAACTAGATGGGCCTGATTCTGGGATTCTGTACATTTAAAAAAGAGAAGATCCTGCCAGAGTTGCATTGTTAATCTAGGACAAGTGATTCTTCACCAAAATTGGCCACTGGTCAAGTAGCCCTGCTGGGAACACATTGGATCCAAGGCAATTCACAACCAGTTACAAACATTAAACACAAAATTCAGATTGAGCAGAAAACTCATGAAACCCTGAGAGGAAAAAAAAAATCAATCTGTCATGGAAGGATTTGCGAAATGCAGAGTGCTTCCAGGAATGGGGAGAAATGAGAGAAAAGAAGAATGGCTTCTCTTGACAAGGCTGGCATGAAGAAGGACCAAGAGAAAAGAGCAGACAACGCAGGGAGACAAAGGAGCAGTCAGACAACACCCTGTAATGAACACTACAATGAATGGAGGAGGCTGAAAGAAATTTGTTTAGTGGCAGAGGCAAAGGCAGATGGAGCTAAAAATGCAGTTAAAAGAAATAATCTGAACAGCCAATAGGAAAAGCATGAGAATTAGAGACATAAAATGCTGCAGAAAGAGAGAGAGACATGACCATTGGTAGATCGTGAGGGTTCTTGGAACCAGACAAGGCTTGGTTCAAATACCACTTCAAATCCAGTTGTATGACCCTGGGCAAGCCATTTCCACCTGCTCTCATCTCTCAGCTTTCTTATCCATAAAATGAGGAGACATTGCCTCTAAAGTCCCTCTCAGTTTATCGTCCAATATAGTTTGGATTTGCCTATTATTTGTGGCTTTTCTTTTCCATCAAAGACACAGAAGAAGAGAGGGAGGGAGGGAAAAAGGAAGGAACAAAGGAAGGAAGGAAGGAAGGAAGGAAGGAAGGAAGGAAGGAAGGAAG
>JAJPUD010000624.1:145368-164966 GCA_023553655.1 Myrmecobius fasciatus | reverse complement strand
AGAGAGAGAGAGAGAGAGAGAGAGAGAGAGAGAGAGAGAGAGAGAGAATTTAAGTGACTTGCCCAGGATCACACAACTGGTGTCTGAAGTTGGATTTGAACTCAGCTCTTTCTGGCTTAACACTTTGAGCATTATGGTGCCCCCTAGTGGCCTCAAGCACTTTATTGCTTATTGAAAAGCATTATGATACAAGGTGGAGAGAATTAGATTGGACGAGTTCCAGAACCAGCCCTGCCGGTTACTGCCAGTGTGATTTTGAATAAAGCACTTTCCTTTCCAACTCTCTTCCCTGAGAGCCTTAGATGAGAGGATCTCTAAAATCAAACTTATCAAATATCTATTAAGTGCTTAGTGCGCCTGGTGGGGCAGAACCGCTAGGAGGGCAGAGCCTGGAGTCAGGAACCCACATCTTCCCAGGTTTCAATCAGCCTCAGACACTTCTTAGCTGTGTAACAAGTCACTTCACCCTTTCTGCCTCAGTTTCCTCATCTGTAAAGTGAGTTGGAAAGGGAAATGGCAAATCACTAGTTGTGTGACCCTGAGCAAGTCACTTCACCCTGTCTGCCTCAGTTTCCTCATCTGTAAAAATGAGCTGGAGAAGGAAATGGCAAACTACTTCAGTATCTTGGCCAAGAAAACCCCAAACGGGGTCACAGAGATTCACACACGCCTGAGCAATATGGTGCCTAGGACTATGCCAAGTAATGATGGTTCCAAGTCAAAAGAAAAATATCTGGGACTTACATCCTGAAAGAAGAGGAAATGTAGACCCAAGTAGGTGTTTGTGCTTGAGGTACCATACAGATACAAGATCATCTTGGGTAGAAACACATTGGCAACTGGGGAGAAGACCAGGAAAGGCTCCTTGCAGAAGATGGCATCGGAGCCGATGCTTCAGGGTTATCAGGAGGTTGAAAAGGCAGCAATGGAGCCAGAAAACATCCCACGCAAGGGGTGAGGGCCAGTGCAGGCAATGGGATAGAGAAGGACCAGAAGGGCATTCGTGCTAAGCCAATAGCAGTGGACCACACAGTACAGGGAAGGGAATAAATGTGTCAGAAGACTGGAGAGAGACAGGGTCGGGTTGAACTTTTGATGACAAACAGAGGGATTTCTATCGGGTCCTCAAGGTAATAAGGTGCCATTGAAGCTGAGCCAATAGGGAGGTCACAGGGTCAGAACTGGACTTTCTACATTTCGGTGGCTGAGGGGAAGATGGATTGGAGTGGAAAAACCTTGAAGCCTGGAGATCAAAAGCTCCCTTCTGGCTTTCAAATGGAATCCCTTTAATCATGGCCCAGTGTTCCTTGCCATGATCAGCAAGGGGCCAATTGGAAGGCCTCAGAGAAAAGGCCAGCAGGGAAATGGGCCATCCACCATTGGAGGTGGCCATTGGGTATTTCTAGAAGGGCTTTATGAAATCTGTTTACTCCTTATGAACCCCAAATCACACAAAGCTCAAGAAGGAATAATCATCCTCTTCTACTATCAAAACAATTTCTAAATCCTTTATTTTCCTTTAAGATGTGGGGGGAGGAGGGAAACAAAGCAATCCAGTGCCCCCAGCATAGTTTTGAAATGCCTTGGAGAACATTAAAATGAAAACAAAGGAAAGTTCAAATTCTGGGCCCCTTGTGAGCACAGAGACATTTCCACCTCCCTTTGTGACTCAGTCCCACATCAGTCTACACCTGTATGAAATTGACCTATGGGCTCTGGGGAAAATTGACCAAGAAAGAACTTGGTTCAAATTTCTAGGATGGACCCCAGAAGGATCTCTCTGATAATAGAACGACAAGGCATATAGAGTTGGAAGGACTTTTAGGGGTCACCAAATCCAGAGCTCTTTTCCAAGCACATTTCTCTGTCAATACCCCCTCTCAATGACTCAGTTGCTCTATTCTGCTTCTTTTTTTCTTTTCTTTTCTTTTTTTGTGTTTAAAAACACAAAAGACTTTTTAACATCCCATGATTGAATACTCTGGACCTATCTTCCACCAATGGACTTCTTATATCAAAGAAGTTTGTGGGGCTCTCTTTGGTAGTGGGAGATGAAATGGTCCAGTGGAAAGAGTGCTGGCCTTGGTGTGGGAGACCTTAGGTTGGAATCCTGACCCTGGCCCTAAAAAACAAGCTGGATCTTGGGAAAATGGCTTCCCTTTTCCAGGGCCTCATTTCCTCATTTGTAAAATGAGGAGAGGGAGTTGGTCTCCATGACCTTTGTAATTGGTCTCCATGAGCTTTAAGGACCATTAATTTCATGCCTATCTATAAAGTCCATGACCCTTGAGGTCCCTTCCAGCATCGAGACTGGTGGAAATAATATTGACTTTGTATAAGTCAAAGGTCCTGGGTTCAATCTGTATGACTTTGGACAAGTCACAGCTCTCCTTAATCTATAGCTTGGCTCAAAGATCTTTTCCAGTTCTAAATTTATAATCTTAAATTGTAAAGGACCATAGGGTTTTCAAGTCCTGATGACCATAAAACTCTGTTTGCATTATAATTGGACCTCTCATGAGCTTTCTGTCACTGGAGAAGGGGAGAGATGGCTCCAACTTGGTAGAGGAAGAGTGCCATCTGGGAGCTGGGCACGAGAACTGCAGGGATTTCTTCCAAGAAGATGTTTCCCAAGGTCTATATTCTTTCTGACCAAAGTATCCCTGGGGGAAACTCTCCGAAGTTGCTTGGCTCTTCTGGAAATGATATGACTTCAGGAGATCAGAAGCAGGCAAGGTCTATAGGACCAGTGGGTATCGGATTCAATCCTCATTTGCTTATGATGGATTATTTTATTCTCTATTAAGAGTGAGTGTCCTGCAGAAGTCTGCCATAATAAGTATTCTTCTCTTCTCTCTGAGAATTATCATCTCTACACAAATGACTTCCAAGCCTACAGATCCAGCTTCATCTCTCCCCTGATCTCCCCGACTGCTGCACTCAAGGATCCCTATGGCTCATCAAACTCAGTCTGTTCCCAATCTTGTCTCCTAAACTTTCTCCTCCTCCCCATTTCCTTGTTGCTCTTGATGACAGTCAACCAGGTTCAAATATCCAAGGTCTTTCCTTCCTCTTGCCCCCCAACTTTCTAAGATTACTTATCACCTATTCTGCAAAAATCTTGTATTTATCTTCATGTTGTCTTCCTCCCTTCCCCCTTACTGTGTGATCTTCTTGAGAATGAGAACCATGTTTTTGTCTTACAGCCCTGGTGCATAATAAATCATTTAATAAATACTTGATTCTCTAAGTCAGGAGGGAACTCAGAAGCCATCTAGTTCTGAAGTCCTTAGCTGTTGTTGTGTCCTGGACAAAGTCTAGGGATCCTCTTCTCAGAATCAAGTTTTTAAATATATAAAACAAAATGCACAAGATTGAAAAGAAAATCAATTAAATTGAAAAAAGTTTTAAGCCCCCAGTTCCCAGATTAAGAATTATCACCTAATACAATTCCTATCCGAACACCCATCATCCAACTGGATTCCAAGTAGGATTCTTGTTTTAAGATCTTCCACGACAGGGAGACTATCCTCCACTGAGTCTATCTGTCAAACTTGTGTTGGGAAATTTCTCGTTTCATTGAACTTGAATGGCGATCTGTAAATCCATAACCTCTGGATCACACTCTTGCTCTCTATTCTCATGGCCACCTCCCCTTAATGCTGCTGTTTTCCTTCTATTGATTAATACCAATTTGCCCTGCTCCTGCCTCATTTGTACATAGCTGTTTGCAAATAGTCACGTCCCCCTTAGACTGTAAACTCCTTGAGAGAAGAAACTAAATCCCTTTCATAGGCATTATCAAATTGCCACAATATTTAAAAAAAAAATACCTGGAGTGGGGGATATCTAAGGGCCTACAGTTTTCATGATCTATGAGTCTTGCTTCCTACGGATGGCCTTCATCTCATTTGCAATAGACATCTTGGTTTTGAAACATTTTCCCTTTTCCTTCATCTAAAGGCTGGGGGCATAATGTTTAATGAAGGGAAACTCTTGAATGAGGGAAAGCTGTGATGTGTAAAAGTCATCGTGAATTTCCTTAAGTCAGTGACCTAGTGACCATCTGTAATAAAAACAAAGAGCTGTGTAATGAGCCCAATCATCTATAATGAGACTAGTCAGGAAGGTGTTCACAGCACCTCATTATTTCCCTGCCACGAAGAAGGTAAAGGCTGCAGGTTCAATCCCCCCTAGAGCAATTAACCTGCTCTGCCCCCCAAATCCTGGTCTGGACCCTCAGCGTTAACCTGAGCATCTTGCCGATATTTGTCACAGAATCATCGATTAAGAGCTAGAAGGGACCTCGGGAAATCAGCAAGGTCTCTTTTCACTGTGCCCCAGTGCTGAATAGAAGGGGATGACCCAAGCCAGAGTAGTTTAAGCAGGTGTGAGCTTCAGCACGTAGTACATTTATACTTCACCAATCAGCAAGTGCTACAAAGCAGGACTCGATTTATTGTTTTGGATAAACAGTGGACGGTCTAGACTTAAGAAAGCGATGGAGAAAATTTTAATAATGTAGATTATACTTGAAAGTGTTTCATGAATTTTTAGAGAGCCAGTCATTAAACACCTGGGTACAACCTAAATGTAGAAAGGAAAAAAAAAAGCACCTGCCAGGATTATGGACAAGGACAATGAAAGATGGAACTGTTCCCGGCATTAACACCTGCTGTTTGCTCTCCCCCCCCCCCAACCTCCACCTTGGCTAATAATGGGGGAAATGACACTCTCCTTGGCTTGAGGAGAAATATCACTCACTTTTCTGGAATCAAATTCTGAGAGGGAATCTGGGGAAATATTTAATTTTTTTTTCAATCACTGAAAGGGAACAAGAGGAAAGGGGAAAGAATCCTGGCTTTGGAATCAGAAGATCTGGATTCAAATCCCAACTCTGAGAGTGTGGTAAACACCTTAGGTCTCATTTGTAAAAATAAATGGGGTGGACTCTATGAGCTCTGAAGCTTTGTTGCTGTGACCCCCTAATGGCAGAGCTACTAGAGAGGTCTCAGGAGCTCAAAGTTAGAAAGGATTTCAAGGATCACCTAGTCTGGCTCACACCTGGTCACGGATCCCCTTTTGGAGTCATCCTGTCTCTGAGGATCTGAAGGAAGGCAAATCATTGCACCGATGTCTGCCTCAGTTTCCACATCTGTAGAATGAAGATCTATAATATAATAAAATAATTGCACTCCCCTCCCCCCAGGATTGTTGTGAGGATCAAATCAAATAATATTTTTAAGTGCATTGCAAATTTTCAATGCTTTCTATTCCTTTCCATGGTTTTTATATGACTCAACGTCTCATAGAATCCCTGCTGCCCTTCTCCAACACCATGGTTTGTGATTGGCCCTCCTAAAATGCAGCAACCAGAAAGGAATACAATTATCTAGATATAGTCTAATTAATAGAGCGCAGCAGGAAAATCACCTTCCCAGTCCTTGATGCTATACTTTCCTTAAGCAATCTAAGATGGCATTTACTCTCTCTGACTTCCCATCCTGTTGACTCATATATTTTTACAATCCACCAAGGCCCTCAGATCTTTTTTTGCTAAACTGTGATCTATCAATAATGAGATGACTGAGGCCAGTTCCAATGATCTTGTGATGAAGAGAACCAGCTACACCCAGAGGGAGGACTATGGAAACTGAGGGTGGACCACAACATAGTATTTTCACTCTTTTCATTGTTATTTGTTTGCATTTTGTTTTCTTTCTCATTTTTTTCCTTTTTGATCTGATTTTTCTTGTGCAGCAAGATAATTATATAAATATGTATATACATATATTGGATTTAACATATATTTTTAACATGTTTAACATATATTGGATTACTTGCCATCTAGGGGAGGGGATGGGGGAAGGAGGGGAGAATTTGGAACAGATGGCCCAACGTTGAAAAATTGTTTATGCATTTGTTTTGAAAATAAAAAGCTTTAATAAAAAATAAATACAAATAAACTGATCTAGCAAAACCTCTCCTGTATTATTCTTATAATGATGATTGTTTTGAATCCAAATATAGGACTTTTCTTTAACCCTGTTACTAAATTAAATTTTGTCTTGTTATCTAATTCCAACGATGTCAAACAAATCGAAACAGGGGCCACTGAACCATACCTAAGGATTTTTGTGAGTATATATTGATTTTAAAAACCTCATCTTAGCATCATCTATGTTTTATTGTATTTTCATTTATTTTGTTAACGATTTCCCAATTACATTTCAATTTGATTTGGCCACACTTGGAAGTGTTGTGGGATATGTGAGCTGGGTTCTTGACATCTTTCCTTCCAGCTCTCAAGTTCCTCTTAAATCTTTGCTCTGCCACAGAGACATTTGGTTAGCACAGCAAATAGTATTGGACTTGAAGTCAAGAGGAGCTGAGTTCAAATCTTGCCTTAGCCACACCTTGATCAAGTAACTTTACTTTTCTGTAATTTCATTTTCTTTTCTGTGAATGAAGAAATTAGACTGAATGACTTCTAAGACCCCTGCCAGCTCTAAGTCTATGATTCTAAAATCCAGTGTATTAATAGTGCCTCCAGATCATGACCACTCAAAGAGAAAAAATAATTATATTTGGAAAGACAGATCACAACAGAAAGGAGTCCAAGGGGGTAGCCTCTAGAGGTGGTGGGCTCCCCTTCCTTATAGGTCTTCAGTTAGAGATCACATGGCCACTTGTCAGATGGGGTACAATCGGGATTTTTTGTGTATTTGAATTGGTTGAGATGAACCCCAAGATCCTTCCCAAAAATCAGTCCCCACCAACAATATCCCCCTACTTTCCCAGTCCTATGTCATTCTAGTCTACCTGAACTCTACATTTAAGGCAAACTTGGTCACCAGTTACCTGACTTCAACATCCCATAGTTTCACTTCACATAAGTCATCTTAATGTAGTAAATAATAAGTAATTCACTTAAATCATCTTCCATGTTTGGAAAGCATTATCTTTTCATTCCTGCCTCTTGGAACCCTTTCCCTTCTATGACTCCATTTAATTCAGCAAGCATTTATTAAGCTCCTCCTATATACAAAGCATCATACTAGATACTGGGGATGTATACAAAGATTAAAAATAAAACATGCTCCCCTCAGCTCAACTGCCACTTCCTCCATGAATCCTTCCCTAGTTATGGAGAGAAAAGGGGACAGAGAGATAGACAGAGACACGGAGAGAGACACTGAGAGATGGAAAGATAGAAAGAGAGACACTGAGAAATGAAAAGAGAGAAAGAGAGAAATAGAGAGAGAAAGAGACAGAGAGGCAGAGACAGACTGAGAGACAGATCATCTAGTCCAATAATTCTTCATTTATGGAGGAGGATGCTGAAGTCTAGAGAAGAGAAATCCTTGTCCAAAGTCACACAATTGGAAGCCAGGTCTTCTGACTCCAAATCTAGCCATCTTTCCAATCTACCCCCTCCTCCGTTTCCCTCCAACTTTATTTGAACCACTACATGGACAAGGCAGAACTTGAACCCATCTCTCTGCTTTCAAGATCAGCTCTCTTCTAACCATGTTGCTGAACTGAACTGAACAGAGTTGAATTTGAGACCATCTCTCCAAAGCTTTCCCTAAAATTCACTATTTAGTCTTTTATATATTTCAGCTCCTCTTCAGACTAGTCAATGGTCTGGCTCCAAGGCAAGAAGGATCCCATACTCAACTCTATATTCAAAATAGAGAGAAAAGTATTTTATTTTAGGAAAAAAGTTACAAACATAAACATAATAATTAAAGCAGTCATTCTAATTACAGGCAATTAATTGCATGCTGCATAATTGAACCACCCCCTGAGCAACAGGCTTCCATTATGGCAGCCCATGACTAATCGTGGGGTTTCTTGGGAGAGAACTAACGATCCCTTCACCTGCTCATTAGCTCGAGTTGCAGGAAACCTCTCCAGCCCCATCTGTTTTCCTAGATGCGGTTTTCATTGTTACCCTTGCCATCCCAGACAGATGGCACAGAATGGGAATTTTCAAGGAGGGCTGAAGAAGATCGGGAGCAGGTGGTAGTAGAGATTTAAAGGAGACTTAGTAAGCTATACTTTCAAGCCCTAAAAAGTGTCATACTACAAAGAATAGTCAGTTGGCCTAACAATGAGACATTTAGTCCCGGGCAGGACCTAAAAGGTCATTTAGTTCAGAGATAAAAGATGGACAGACTCAGTGTTGGGATGTCTGTGGGAAGGCGGGCACCCTACTACCTTATTGATGGAGCTATGAATTAGTCCAGCTTTGTAATTAGCCACAATTCATACCCTTTAGCCAAGCACTCCCACTATCAGCCAATAAGCATTTATTAAGCACCTACTGTGTGCTTAATTATGCTAAGCACTCGAGATTCAGAGACAAAAATCAAAATTATTACTGTTCTCAAAAATTTTATGTTACATGAATTTAACTGAAAATTACTAAGAAATGGTGAATATGAAGAATTCAGAGCAACACAGGAAGACTTGTTTGAAATGATACAGACTAAAGTTAGCGGGACCAGGAGAATGGCTGATGCATTGACTGCAATAAGGTGAAAGAAAGGTGGGTGGGAAGACAGTTAAACTCTGATTAATTGCAAAGAACAATCTTGGTCTAGGAGAACAGGTAGAGATGGGGTGGAGGATGGGGAGGGGGGCGTTGCCAGGAGTGAGGAATGAGCATAGCTATGGAGCATAATCATTGTGTTGGTTGGTTTAGCTTAACTTTTTTTTATTACTAAGAAGGGCATGTTATACTAAGAAATGATTGCATTAGATCTTAATAAAACTGAAAATATAAAAGGAGGAAAATGAAGCCCTTAATAAAAGCTAAAAGGGACCTTTAAGGTCACTAGTACAACCGCTCTTATTTATATAGTAATTTATTTAGGGAGTATTTATATAGTAATTTATATAGTAAGTATTTCTATAGTACTTTATATAGTAAGTAGCTGGTCCTCCAGCAGACTCAGAGATTGGTCAGTTGATTATTGTCACCAGTTTTCATCATCTTCCTTCTTTCTGAAGAAGTCTTGCCTCTAGGAGATGGGGTTCAATTGCTACCCATGAGAAGCTTTTGTGTTGGAGTTTTGTGGGCAGTGGCAGAGGACAAAGTGGGTTTGAGAAGACAGCGGCCACTCTTTGAATGTCTGTGTGCTAGAAGAAAGTAAAAGATGCCCAGGACACGCTTGATCAGAAAGGGAGGTGAGCTGGCCATGGGGCAAGAATGAAGGCTCCTAGAGAGGCGCCCAAAGGCTGGCTGCACCATAGCACTGACTGTCCAAAGAGCCAGAGGCATCCTGGTAAAGCAAAGTGAATGCTGGCCCTAAGATGGGGAAGACCTGAGTTCGAGAGCCCATCTCTGACTCTTGCTGGGATCAATGGATGAGGGCTTTACTTCTCCAAGGCTCAGTTTTCTCATCTGCCAAATGGGGATCACAATCCTTGGAGAGCTGATTCAGGGGGTTGTTGCAAAGTTCCAGTGAGGGGTTGTCTGTGAAGTGCATAGCAAACTCTAAAGGAAAACAAGGGCAGGGACTGTGATTCCATTGGGATAGGGAATCCAACACCATTTCTAGAGCACTGAAAGGTTATTTGATTTGTCCAGGTCACACAGCCCATGTGTGAGAACCCAGGTTGTCCTGGTTTGCAATGAAAGGAGCGCTGGACCTGGAATCAGGAAGACCTGAATTCAAATCCAGCCTGAGATATTTACTAGCGGTGTCCCTGGACAAGCAATTTGTCCTCAGTTTCCTCATCTGTAAAATGGGGGTCACAAAGAATCAGATGTGACTGAACAACCTAATCAAAGTAACAATTTCCCAGCTTCTAGGTTGACTTTCCAGCCACTACGTACTCCATACTGCCTTCCAAGTATTATGAAAATGTCCACTATATGGACATGGCTCTCTTCAATGATTCAAATCAGTTCCAATTGTTCAGTGATGAAGAGAGCCATCTACACCCAGAGAGGACTGTGGGAACTGAGTGTGGACCACAACATAGCATTTTCACACTTTCTGTTGATATTTACTTGCATTTTGTTTTCTTTCTCAGGTTTTTTTTTTCCTTCTCGATCCTATGTTTCTTGTGCAACAAGATAACTGTATAAATACATATACGTATATTGGATTTAACATATATTTTAACATATTTAACACGTTTTGAACTTCCTGCCTTCTAGGGGAGGGAGTTGGGGGGGGAGGGAAAATTTGGAACAGAAAGTTTTGCAAAGGTCAGTGTTGAAAAATTACCCATGCATATGTTCTGTAAATAAAAAGCTTTAATAAAATTTTAAAAAGAAAAGAAAAGAAAAAGAAAATGTCCATTATAATCATAAAAAGAAGACTTTGAGTGAATTTCTCTCTTCATCAATTCAACAAATGTTTATTAAGTATCTCCTCTCCCCAGACACCTTGAATTTTGCCTTTCCAGCCTTATTACGTGTTCCTTCTCTTCACCCACAGTCAGATATCTTGCTGTTTTCACACGTGACGTTCCATCTCCTTCCTCAGTGATTTTTTTTCTTTGTCCAGGCTGTATTCCTTGTCCGGTGTGACCTTCTTTCTCCCCTTCACCTCTTAGTATCCCTAGTATCCTTCAATCCCCACCTCCTACATGGGACCACTTTTAATCTCCCAACCATTAGCACACCTCCCTCTTGCCATGAATTTGTATTGATTACTTTTGTACATGTTTCCCCTCTTCCCCTCAAAAAAAAGATCGAAAGCTTCTTGAAGGTAGGAACCATTTTTGTTTTCCATAACCCCAACTCTAACACAATGGATCTAACAGAGAAAATGCTCCATTAATGCTTCTCGATTGAGTAAGAGATTTGGAGGCTCCAAAGACAAAAAGAAAAAAAAGATAATTCCTGATCAAGGAGCTTATATTCTGCTAGTGGATAGGATTTATTCGAGAGTCACACAAGAGAAGGGGGGAAGTATGAGTTACATGACGGGGGGGAGTTCTCCTTCCCACCCCCTTTTCAATCCTTCCACTGGATCTCAGATCATTGAATGGGTACCGATGTAAAGGAATAATTCCTCTTTAAAAAAAAAAGATAAGGAAAAGACCCGTCTTTACCCAAAACTTGGCACTGCACCCAAATTCTAAATAGCACAGCTCTGATGGATGTTTCCTGGCAGCCTGCTGAAAACTGAAATCAATTCTCAATAAACTAGTGAGAATCTGCTCTGTTTCAAAAACAGATGGAGACATGGACAGAGAAGAAAAACAGCAACTTCCAGGAATAAAACAAAGCTCATTGTGCACCATCAATCTCTGAGAGGAATGATGCTTCTCCACTCCCCCACATCACCTGGGAAGGCTGTCATTCCCAGAGCCTCTTCCCAAGATTCCTGTGGGTTCAACTCAGGAATAAATCAGCCAATCAGGCGGCAAGGATTTACTAAGCGCCTACTATGTGCCAAGTGGTGGGGAGATGGAGACACAAATAGTCCCTGCTCTCAGGGTGCTTACAGTGTAATGGAGGGAAACAACTAGGAACCAATCTTAGGAGAGGAAGGATTGAAAAGAGTCAGCAGAGTGAAGGCATTGGCCCCAGGAGACTGGGAGAAGCTTCAGGTAGAAGGGGATGGTTTTGCTGGCAAGCCAGGAAGAGGAGATGAGGAAGGAGTCGGGACTGGAGGAGAGCTCAGGAGTCCAGGCAAAGGGTCTTGTGCCAGAGGAGGCATCTTGCCATCCCCCTCAAGGCTCCCTCCTCTGACATGGTGAACACGAAACACCTCTCAGAAAGACCCATTCAATCCAGAAAGTGGCTGGACAAGCTAAAGTAATCCTGGAAACCCTCTACCTGGAAACAAACAGGTTGAGCCTGTTTCTCTGCAGATTTCTCTGAACCAACCCCAAAATGTATCTGGTTCCCACAGAGAGTGTGAAATGTTTTGAATGAGAACTCTTAAGATTACACGAATCTTAAAGCTGGCTCTTGTATTAACCAGCTGTGTCAGATTCTCAGTTTCCCTATCTGTAAAATGAAGAAATTGCAATGCAGCAGAAAGAACCCTGCACCTGAAGCCACCGAGAATCAGATCCATTCACTACCTGGATACTTCCTCATCTATAAAATGGGAGCATTGTCAGGGGTGTCGTAGAGTGAATCCCTTAGAGGTTTGGGTGGACTGTGAAAACTCTTCCAACTCTGAAATTCAGTGATTCTATGGCTGGATAACCAATGGCCCCTTCCACCACTTTATAAGGCACAGCGATTTTGAGTCAAGATTCAAGTGCTGTCTCTGCCCTTTTTTTCTAGCTATGATCTTCATCTCTATGGGCTTTAGTTTTATCTGTGCAAAAAAAGTCTCTTCCAGTTCCGAATCATTGATCATTTCCTCAGCTTCCTTCCCTTCTCATCTTCTATCCTATTATTATCATCGCCAATGGTACTACTGGGAACTCTCTGAGTTCCTCCAGGATGATTGAGAACTCCTGAATCCAATCAGTTCTAGATCCAGTTCTGCTTCTTCATCTTCACCTCTCTCCATTTTCTATTCCACTTATACCTCCCACATCTTTTCCCTTTCTTGATCTCAGAACTGTAACTATATTAGCATTTATATTATAACTAACATGACTTCTCTTTTTTCCTTTTTTTATTAAAGCTTTTTATTTTCAAAGCATATGTATGGATAATTTGTCAACACTGACCCTTACAAACTTTTCCCTCCTTCCCCCCAACCCTTCCCCTAGATGGCAAATAATCCAATATATGTTAGACATGTTAAGATGACTTCTCAAAGGACATATCAGTAGATTGTACTTTTTATCATTCTTTCTCCTTTTTGTCTCCTCAGACCAAAATACCCCATCCTGGACCCCACACCCCACTCCCAATAGTGTTTATCGTCCTTGAAGGACAATGTCCAACACATTATACAGTAAGCACTATATAAACGTAAACTATTATTATCCTCCTCATCATTATTATTATTGTTGAGGGAAAGAACCACCTCACTTTTCTATTATCATTATTGCTATCATTATTGAAAACAAGGATCATCTCATTTTTTCTATTTGTATCATCAACACTTGGTAACAGCATCTGACACAGAATTAAGTGCTTAATAAATCCTTCATTCATCCTTGCAGGGGTGGGCGCCAGATCTAGCTGATGCTTATAAGCGATTTCTCTTCTCCTAGAGCCTACCATTCTGGATTAAAAAAATTAAATAAAAAACTTCAACAGCTTCCTCTTTGTGCAGAATTCAAAAGCTTTAGAAAAATCCACATAATATTTAGGGAAAACTCAATGCTCACATCCTTGGGGTGGGGGGAAGAAAAAAGACAAATCTGCCTCTTGAGATCCACCCCTGTTGGGTGAACAGACAGACATACTTTAATTCAAAAGCTAACCTTCTTTCAGATCCAGTCTATAAACTCCTAATGATCAATAGCGAGAAAGGAAAATGCTAAGGCACAATTGAAACTGCAATAAAGAAAGACACAATCGAAAACAGGCTCTAATGAGGAGCTATTAAGCAGTTCTATCAGACATTGCCTGCCTCATAAAGATGTAATTACCAGCAGCCTTGCATATGGGGAACTCATTTAGGGAGAATCTTCATAGAACTGTTCCAGTTCCATTTGGTGCAATATTGGGTCCTCCTGCTAGGATATTGGGTTTTCCAGTAGCTCAGGGCTTAGCGTTGCATTTGCCAGGTGCCTATTGAAACACGACCATGAGCTTATTTGCCCCCTGATCCCTGGGAATGTTCACCAGAGGGGAAAACCCTTTAATTTCCGGAAACCACCCAGCCATCTCCGAGAGCTGTAATTAGGCAGGTGAATGGACATCTCATTCTGGGAGGTAATGGCTTTACCTCATTTAAAGAAATGCTCTTAGAGAGGAAGATTCTAAATGGAATCATGCAGATGGAAAAGTGGCTAAACACTTTCCCCAACCTCCAAACACTATCCTAATCTGGTCCCTGTATGCCTCAGTTTCCACACATGTAAAATTAAGAGATTGGGCCAGAGATTTCTAAGGTTCCTTCTAGCACTAAATCTATGATCCTAAGACCTACACTGATCTAGATTGTCTGATCTTTTTTTTTCTTCTTTCAAATATCCTAAGCAAAGACTTTACCAAGACCTCTCAAAGCAAGAGCTGAATGGTTTCAAAATATTAACATATCCCTGGAAGTAAGTGATGTCCTGCAAAAAGGAGGCGATGATCCTGGATTGATCATCAATCTTCTTCTGAGTCACAGTGAGGAAACCTTGGGGCTGGGGCTATGACAGACTAAAAAGTTGTTTGGGTTTTTTTAAGCTAAATTAATTCAGAGAGGCTGTTACTGTTCGATCCTTTTCAGTCATATTTCTCTCTCTATGACCCCATTTGGTGTTTTCTTGGCAAAGATACTGGAATGGTTTGCCATTTTCCTTTTATAGTTCATTTTATAGATGAGGAGACTGAGGCAAATTGGGTGAAGTGACCAGGGTCACACAGCTAGTAAGTATCTGAGAATGGATCTGAACTCAGGAAGGTGAGTCTTCCTGACTCCAAGTCTGGCACTCTATCCACTGGGCCACCAATCAGCCATCAGAGAAGAGGAAGAGAACAAATTACAGTGACCTGGATTTCAGGGCAGTGGGTAATTAGCTACTCCCTTTGGGGTACTCCTCCCAACTCACACTTCCAGGATCCTGGAGGGGGAACGGCTGCTCTAGGTTCAAGGGTTATTCTGTGGGTCCATGTACCTTAAAATTTAGCTCATGAGCCCCCACCAGTGGACTTCTTTTTAATAGTCATCCAAGAAACACAATCAGCTCAAAACAAAGACATGTATTAAGATAGCTTAGTAAGAATAGTTACTATAAAACATCCCCTCTTTAAACCTAGGACAAAATCTCCCATAGCATCAATGGGAAGACAGGGGATAAACTCAAACTACAGTGACATTAAATCACTATTAGGGAAATATATGTGGCCAAAATAACTCACACCGCCGGTTCCGTTGGACTTTAATATATTTTCCCTTCTTGTGAAGTCCTTCTTCTGGTTCCCATGGATACCACATTTCTGCTGAGTCAATGGCTAACAGTTAACATTTATATAGCTTTTACTCTGTACTGAGCACACACTAAGCATTTTGCAATTATTATTTCATTTGATCCCCACAACAATCGAGGGAGAGAAGTGCTATTATTATCCCCATTTTATAGATAAAGAAACTGAGGCAAGCAGAAGTGAAGTGATTTGTCCAGGGTCACAAAGCTAGTAAGTGTCTGAGGCAAGATATGAATTCAAGTCAACCTAACTGAAGACTTAATACTCTATCCACTGTTCCCCCTACTGCCGATTTTCATGTTATAAAGAAAGAAAGAAGCCGAGACACTCAAAGATGATGTCACAAAACTAGAAAGTACCTAAGGTGAGATTTGAATTTAAAACATGAATAACCAAGCAGCTAGGTGGCACAGTGGATAGAGCACCAGCCCTGAAGTCAGGAAGATCTGAGTTCAAATCTGAATTCACACACTTACCACTTCCTAGCTCTGTGACCCTGGGCAAGTCACTTAACCCCAATTGCCTCAGCAAAAAAAGAAAAAAAAGACATCAATAACCTATTTTAGAAAATAATACCAATTGATTTTCTGTTATTCTTTTCATGCCCTCCAAGATATCTTGTAAAATAATTCCTTAATTCTCTCAAGATTTTATCATCTTGAGAGTTGAATAGTGACAATGGATAGAATATTGGACTTGGAGTCAGGAAGATCTGAGTTCAAATACAGCTTTGGGTGCTTATTAGTTATGTGACTCTCTAGGCAAGTCACTTATCCCTGTTTGCTTTAATTTCCTCAACCATAAAATGGGGATAATAACACCTATTTCTGAGACTTATCATGAGGTTCAAATGAGATAACATTTTCTTCTTTTTTTTCCCTGAGGCAATTGGGCTTAAGTGACTTGCCCAAGGTCACACAGCTAGGACATGTTAAGTGTCTGAGGCCAGATTTGAACTCAGGTCTTCCTGACTTCAGGGCTGGTGCTCTATCCCCTGCGCCACCTAGCTGCCCCCATAACATTTTTAAATGCTTAGCACAGTGTCTGGCACATACTAAGTATTTTATAAATGTTAATTCCCTTCCCCCGCTCAACTCTACCACATATTTCTTTAGTAGGAACTTGGAAGTAGTCACTCCATGGTCATTAATGATGAAAATAGCTCCTTATAAAATGCCCACCAAGCTGTTCAGTGTTTCTCCTATTTGTTATACTTCTGTAGGTTTAGGCTCTGAATATTCTTAGGATGAAATAGTGTAATTGAGTCTCATGTCAAGCCTTTTGCAAATACGTTTTTGTCTCCATGACTTTTTACTATTTTATGAGATGACACTGTTCATAATCCTTTGACCATCCTGCTCAACAGTTTTACAAACAAGTCTGTATTTTTTAATAATTGTTTTTTTCCAACTACATGTAAAAACAATTTTCAACATTCATTTTTTTTAAATTTTACATTCCAATTTCTCTCCCTCTCTCCTCCCTATTTGACGTGGGTTATACTTGTGCAATCATGTCAAACATATTTCTATATAATTCATGTTGTAAAAGAAAACATTACCTCTCCCTCCCCCAAATAAAAAACTAAAAATAAAGAATATGAAAAGTAGTATTCTTTAATCTTTATTTGGAATCCATAAGTTATTTTTCTCTGGAGGTGGATAGTCTTTTTTAAAAATCATGAATCCTTTGAAATTATCTTAAATCATTATATTGCTGAAAATAGCTAAGTTATTCAGAACTGATCATCTTACAATATTATTGTTATTTTGTACCATATTCTCCTGGTTCTACTCACTTCACTTTGCATCAATTCATGTAAATCTTTTCAGGTTTTTCTGAAATCATCCTGCTCATCATTTCTTATAGCACAATAGTATTTCATTATAATCATATACCACAGCTTGATCAGTCATTCCCTAATTGATGGCATCTCCTCAATTTCCAATTCTTTGCCACCATCACACACACACACACACACACACACACACACACACACACACAAGTTAGTACAAATATATTTGTACAAATAGGGCCTTTTCCTTTGAAAAAAATCTCTTTGGGACACAGACCCAACAGAAGAGTCTGTGGTATTGCTGGGTGAAAGGAACACACAGATTTATAGTCCTTTGAGCATCATTCCAAATTGAAAGGTTTGTATTTTAAGTCAGTGTTGCCCTTGGCTATCATTATTTTCCTCACACCAAAGAGATGAATATGTTGGTTTCTAGACTTCTTTAGTCTTTTCATTGTGGCAGCTGCTTTATATCACTAAGTTTCTGCAAGAAATGGTAACAATCATGGTCGGTATCTTTACCTTTGTCCATTTCTCTCTCTTTTTTTAAAGCAGTGATGGTTTGTTTGAATAGGTCAGTTGGAATGTCATAATTGTATGTCATTTCTTCTCATCTTTATCCTTTCTTCTGATTTGACTTCTTATTTAATCTTGGCTATATTTAGTTGATGGTCTGGCTGCACCTAAGCCAACCGATTCAGACATGACTCCCACATTAGTCATCAGTAATTTCAGACACATAAAATATTTAAATTATCTCTCATCAACCAGCCTGTTCTGCAATTCTTTATGGCTTGGGGAGTGGGAAAAGGAGGGAACTGAGAGTGGGAGGAATAGGAATCAGGAAAAAAAGGAGCCAAAAATTTTTTAAGTTTAAGAATAATGGAGCTTGGGTATTAAAACATTTTGCAAACTGGTAACATTTTGCTTGGGAGAGGCAGAACATTGCTCTATTTGACAGCCCCTAAATTTTTACTTCAAAGTCTTTTCTTTCTCATGCAAAAGAATTCCTATTTGTTTCTTTTTGGATTTGTAATCCAAGCCTCAAACTACCACCTAAATCTTAGCTCTCAGGGTGCTTTTGTTGATTCTAAAAATCCTTTTCCCCCATTTTTTTTTTACTATTTTTGCCTTCTTGACTATTTCTTAAATAGCCTATCTAAGGGGAAGAGTCACTAGGAATTAAATTCCCATGATGCTTGGCAACATTATTCATCAGGAGAAATTCCCAGGACTGTGTCTAGATACAAAGGGAATGCATTAGTAGGTAAGAACTCAAACTGATGAGGAACCTCCTTAAAACAAGAGGATTCAAAAGTAAAGGAATAGGTTAGTTCCTAAGCCCCCCCCCCAAATCTCCCAAAGTGTTTCAATTTGGTCTAACTCTAAACTTTTCCCCTGCCATTTGTCCCATATCTCATCAGTATCTTGGGAAGCAATTTACTCCCACAGATGTCTGCAGCATATCTTCTGTCCCAGGATAGATCCCCAAAGGCATCTTCAGACCTTCATTAGTATTCCCAGGCCTGCTCCCAACCCAAGACTCAGGGTGATTTCTTACCTACCTCTCAGATCCAAAGTTGTGACTGGGCAACACCCTAGAAGGGGCTCAGGCTTCCCATAAGAGCTGAAACCTTAAAGGAAAATAAACATGCTAGGAGTTGGAGGTGATAAGGAAATTCATTACAACACTGAGAAACTGCAAAGACACCAAGGTAAGGTGATGGGATGTCATATATTGTTGTTGTTTCATCATTTTCAGTTGTGTTTTCAGGATCCCTTTTGGGATTTTCTTAGCAAAAACACTGGAGTGATTTGCCATTTCCTTCTCCAGCTGATTTTTACTGATGTGAAAACTGAGGTAAACAGGGTGGAGTGACTTGCCCAGGATCACATAGTATGAGTTAAGTATCTGAGGCTGAATTTGAACTCAGATCTTCCTGACTCCAGACCTAGTATTCTTTTCACCATGCCACCAAGTTGTCCCTCTATATAAATGTAGAGAAGCTAATAAATGAATTTGGCTAAAGCATTGAGATCATGAAGAGGAGACATGGAGCAGAAACCTGAAAAGGTTGGCTAGAGCCAGATTATGGAAGCTCTTTAATGCCAGCCTGAAGAACTTTTTTTTACAAAAAATGATAGGCAGCAAGTGGAGACTTTTGAGCAGAGGAGGAACTGCATGATGATCATACCTGGACTTCAGGAAGATGATTTTGACAAGATGGATTGGAGGGGAGTGAGACTTCAGGCAAAGAGTTCTGCAATAATAGACTGCTAGAGATGATGGCATCCTGAACTGGAGTAGAGAGAAGGGGAGCAATACAAGTAATGCTATGGACTTGGTAATTGCTTCAGAGATATTCAATACTGTTATTGTTGTCTGTCCTTCATTCTCAAAGGGGACCATGACATTAGGCAGGTGATACCATAATATGCAAGTAAATCGGATTGAAGTGAAAGAGATCTGTGCAAGGTCACCTGCCTCACTTTCCCCTCCAGAGCCATCTGGGTGTAGTGGCCAGATATAGATCAGAGATATTCAATAACTTGTCCTAAAACCAGTTGTCTAGCAATCTTCTGAGGTGGGATTCAATCCCAGCCCTTCCTGAGTTTGGTCTTTCTTCGATCTATACCCTGTATTTATTTAGAACTTCAGCATTAACTGTATGATGGCCCACTTGTCACCCTATAAATAATAATATACAGGACATGATAAATAGATAGATACATAGATAGATAGATAGATAGATAGATAGATAGATAGATAGATAGATAGAT
>JAJPUD010000624.1:94368-145358 GCA_023553655.1 Myrmecobius fasciatus | reverse complement strand
GATAGATAGATGGATGGATGGAAAGACAAACAGACGTATATACAGACAATTGATAGATAGATGGATGGGTGGATGGATGGATGGTCGGATGGAAAGACAAACAGACATATATACAGACAATTGATAGATAGATAGACAGATGGATGGAAAGACAAACAGACATATATACAGACAATTGATAGATAGACAGATAGATAGATGGATGGATGGAAAGACAGACATATATACAGACAACAGATAGATAGATGGATGGATGGAAAGACAAACAGACATATATACAGACAATAGATAGATAGATGGATGGAAAGACAGACATGCATACAGATGATAGATAGATGGATGGAAAGACAAACAGACATATATACAGACAATGGATAGACAGACAGACAGATAGATAGATAATTAGATACAAAGATAAAGAGATAGATACAGAGATACATAAATAGATACATACATACACTATAAAAATTATTCCTCCTCTTAGAATGGAACTTTTGTACAGCTGCCACTTGGTGCTGCCCACAAGCCATCAGCCCTACCTATATTCACATGAACAAAATCAACAGTAAAAGAATGAGCATCATTTAAAAAGACAAACAAATAAACACTCACAGGTGTTTCAAACCAGAGTGCCTGAAAGGAAGATAAGGCTCTCCACAGAAGCCAGGAAGTTTGGAGGCGGAGGGCTGGCTCTGGAGAAGATAAACCCCATTGAGCTGCCCGAGCTGCCCTATGGAGAAGTCAGATCTTTGACTGCTTCAAATTCTTTCCAGGAATTTCAATTCTCTCAATTCTGAAGGACGGGGCCCTTTCCAACAATGAGATGATTCAGGCCAGTTCCAAAGATCTGGTGATAATGAGAACCATCTATACCCAGAGAGAAGACTGTGGGAACTGAGTGGGGATCACTCTTTTTGTTGTTGTTTGCTTGCATTTTGTTTTCTTTCTCAGTTTTTTTTTCCTTCTTAACCTGGTTTTTCTTGTGCAGCAAGATAGTTGTATAAATATATTGGATTTAGCATCTATTTTAACATATTTAACATGTATTGGATTGCCTGCCATCTAGGGGAGGGAGTGGGGGGAAGGAGGGGAAAATTTGGAACACGAGGTTTTGCAGGGGGTCAATGTTGAAAAATTACCCATGCAGATGTTTTATAAATAAAAAGCTTTAATTTAAAAAAAAGGGGGGGGGATTTAAATTCTCCTAAGCACAGGCTCCAGCTTCTCAGGTTGTAATGGAAGCCTCTGGCCACCAGGTGTCACTCGGTTCCCACTTCCCATGGTTAAGGAGAAGCATAAATACTAGCCCAGCCATGATTATCACTAAGGCCCAGGCTTGGAAAGAAAAAGGGCAACCAGGAAGCAAATTAAGAGGAAGGAAATGAAGAGAACTCTGATAAGGAGGCAGAAACAACTCAAACTCAAGGTCACGAAGGAAGATTTATCAAGCTCCTAGTGTGTTCAAACACTCTCTTAGGTAGCAGGATACAAAAATGAGACTTTGTCTTCAAGGGGGAATAAGGGATATATGGTGCATCTGCCCATGAGCGCCTATGGAGTAATAGACAGAGGGAGAACCCATTAACAGTTGGAAGAATCCAGGAAAGTTTGGTGGAGGAGGGCTTCCCTGTGATGAGCTTTGAAAGCAGATGCTCTCTCATCAAAATTAGTGCAATATAGCCTCCTGGGCCAGCTGCACTGCTTCAAGTCTCTTTCCACTCCAGTTCATCTTCTGTTCTGCCATCAAAATTATCTTATCACTCTTTTGTTCAATGACCTTCAGTGGCTCTCTATTATCTTCAGAGTCACCTCTGTTTGACTTTAAAAGTCTTTGATAATCTGTCCCCTTTCTGACTTTCCAATCCTTTTATCCATTATTTCCCTCCACCTAGGTCATCCAATGAAATGTCCACCGATGTCCAGTTCCCCCAAGAGCATGGCAGAGTGGATAGAGTGCTGGACATGCAGTCAAAAAGACACAGGTTCAAGTCTAGCTCTGACATTTGGGTGGCAAGGGGGAGTTTCTTAAGCTAGGAGCCTGTTTGCTCCTCTCTAAAATGGGAACAATAATACCTGGAGAGATTGCCTCATAGGGTTGTTATGAGTTTCAAATGAGGTATATACATGAGAAGGCTTGTATGGACCCGTGAAAAGCAAAGAATAGAAAGCAGCATGTCCAGAGAACTCAATAATGTAAATGGAAGGAACAAAGACAGCAGAAAAAGCTGAAATGGAATGCTGGGAAATTACAATGTCTGCTATATCAATCAATCAATTTATTAGGTCCCCATTCTGTGCCAGACACTATTCTAGGAACCAGTGTTACAGATACAAAGAAAGAAACACTCCCTACTCTCAAGAAGCTTCCATTCTAATGGGAAAACAAGAACATATATTTCAAAAAGAAATCATTATAAGGTAGCTAATAATAATACTTAAAGTACGTAAAGGTTTGCAGAGCATGTTAGTAGATATTACTTCATTTGATTCTCATAACAACCTGAAAAGGCAAGTCCTATTATTATCTCCATTTTTACAATTGAGGAAACTGAGTGAAAGAGACATTAAGTAACCTGCCAAGATCACTCAGTTAGAAAGTATCTGAGGCCATATCTGAATTCAGATATTCCTGATTCCAGGTGTAGCATCCTATCCACTGAGCCAATTAGCAGCCACTTTTAGGTAAAAGGTAATTGGGGGAAGGAGCAAGGAGGACACTAGCAGTTTCACCCCAGAGAAAAGATGAAGAAATGTATCATCTTCCTCTGGGAGAGCTGGAGGGGCTATTGGTGAAATGCTATATGTGATACCAGGTCACTATATTGGTTCATTTGGCTTAACTGGGTTTTTTCTCCCCCCAAGGGAAGGCTCACTTAGAAGGAGTATATATAAAAAGAACAATGATATAAGAAATAAAGACATCTGTAAAACTTTTTGGAAGGAAAGAAGAAAGGAAGAGAAAAGAAAATGGAGGGAGGGAGGGAAGGAAAGAAAAAAGGAAAGAAGGAAGGAAGAAAGGGAGGGAGGGAGAAAGGGAAGGAGAAAGAAAGGAAGGGAGGGAGGAAAGGAGGGAGGATGGGAGGGAGGGGAAAAGAGTAAAGAAGAGGGAGGAAGGGAAGGGAAGGGAAGGGAAGGGAAGGGAAGGGAAGGGAAGGGGAAAGGGAAAAGGAATAGAGGCAGAAAGAGGTAAGAATTTCTGCCAACTTTAAGGTACAATATAAGTGCTATTTACTATTAATACTAAGAGTTGGTCCCTGGGGACTTTCACAGCCAAGTCCACTCCCACTCCTCCCTTACTTTCCTACATTTGCACTCATCTTTCACATCCCCCAAAGACTCTACGAGTCAATTGCTTACTTCATTATGATGCACTTCATTCCAGGCCTAACTCCCCCACTCCCCCAAAATCAATCCTCTGATAGCCCTGATTCTGACCTGTCCTATAAGGCCCTGCAGCCCCCACCCCCGACACCAGTTACCTTGACCTTCCTCAAAGCCACAAGTCCATTAACCATACGTGTTTGTTTAGGGGTCAAGGATGACTGGAGAAAGTAAGCAGGTTGTGGGAGAAAAGTGGCCAGGACAGAAGGTAGGAATGGGAAGAAATTAAGAGTTAGAGTAAGTGGGCAGGAAGGGCAGAGTGTGGATCCAGGATGATCAGGAATAACAGGCAGCTTTCTGGAGGTCACTGGGAGATGATTGGTCCAATTCAAGGAGCCATTTCAAGCCCTTGTAGAACAGCAGAGGTAGAAGGGACCTGGGAGTCCAAGAGTCTAACCTATATCTGAACAACACTATAGTGGGATATGCAGAACGATATCGCTGGATCTGAGATTTTAAAGCAACATGTAGAACAGGATCATCAGATCAGAGATTTAAAGCTGGAGGCAACCTTCAGCTGGCCCAACCTGTATGTGAACAATAATCTCCGCTCTAACATCTGACCTCTGCTTGAAAAGATCCAATGACAGGGCTCTCACTAGCCCTAGAGGCTTCCTGTGGCCAGGATCCCAGACCTAAATCTGCCTCTCGGAACTTCAGCTCCTGCTCTCTGGAAAAATCCTCAAAGGCTTGAAGGCAGCTCCCATTCACCATTTCCCTCTCCCTTGGACTTGCCTGGACCAAACAGCCATAGTTCCTTCAAACCCCCATCACGAGGGATGCACTCAATCCTGGTGGCCCTTCTTTGGATGCTCAGCAGTTGCCTTGGGAGATGGGCAGAAAGGGCAAAGAGTGTGGATCCAGGATGGGCAGCTTCTGGGGGTCCTTCCTGGAATGGGAAGCCCACTCAATACAGAACCCAATCCTATTGAGGAAGTCTAACCAGGACAGAGTTAAAAGTCACTGCTATTGGACGTCAAGAGATAGGTACAATGGATATTATTAGCCACATGGTACAGAAGAGGAAACTGGAACCTTGAGATGGGACTTCTCCTGGGTCACACATCCCCTCAGGGAGAAGTCAAAGCCTGGTGTCCTGACTTGGGGTCCAGCATTCATGGATCATAGAAAACTCTAGACCTGGAAAAGACCTCAGAGGCCATTGAGCCAAACTCTCACTTTACAACTGAGACTCAGGGAGCTTAAGTGGAATGGTGAAATGATCTCCATGTTGTAGGCTTGACCTCTAAAATCCTTTCCAACCTAAAATTCTGGAGATTATGGTTCCAATAATCTACTTTTACATCTCTAGTGATACTCTTGGATGATAGTTTCTTTTTTTGTTTTTTTTCCTGAAGCAATTGAGGTTGAGTGACCTGCCCAGGGTCACACAGCCAGATTTGAACTCAGGTCCTCCTGACTTCAGGGCTGGTGCTCTATTCACTGTATCATCTAGTTGCTCCCCAATATTCCTTAATGGAAAGTTGAGTCAACAGACCTGGGTTTTTCTTCCACTTACTACTTCTGCCTTAAACATCACTTCATCTTTATGTGTCTCAGTTTCCTCGTCTGTAAAGGAAGGGATGGCTCCAGAGATCTCTGCCAGCTGGAGAGCTGGTATCCCACCTTCCTCGACGTGACTTTCTTCAGACTCAGAATGCTAGCCAGGGCAAGATCTCAGCCCCCCAGTAAGCAGCTCTCTGTTTCCTGTGTTCCCACTCACAATCTGCCTTAACTTCCTCGAAGTCTGGGCTCTGGTCATTGCCACCACCCAGAGCATAACCACGGTGGGACAACTGGAGTGTTATCTCAGTGTTCCAAAATGTAGAGGGGGCTGTCAGCCCTCGCAGTAAACCAGCTGAGCTAAGAACCGAGCTTGCAAAAATAGTTAAAGCAGCTAGCTCCCCAGATGGAACGCTTCCTCTCCTCCCCTGGTGGCACCCCGAGTGAGCTTGTTCCCAGCCTGCTGTGGCCGGCTTGCCAGCAGCCCCGTCACCCCAGCAGCAGGTTCAGGAGCCAACTCTTGCTACTTGCCTCGGTCTCATTTTTTGCCACTGGCATGGGCACAGCAATTACTAATTACAGCTTGGCCCCTCACTGTGGGCAGAACATCGCCCTCTCCCCTTCCAGTGACTGCGGCAAAAGTTCGGACGGGCCCTTCTTGCCTTCTGGGCCAAGACAAGGCTGGGATTTTCTCCCAAAGACTTTTGTAAAGAAACTTGGAAAAAGCCAATGGAGAAACAAAGCCTCTGAGGAAAAGCCATCTGACCCAGTAACAGTTCCTGATCCAAACTTAGCTGATGCAGAATGGTAGATGAAACTGGCAAGCCCAGTGCCAGGGGGAAGCCCCCACCTTGCTCCTCAAGCCCACAGGGGGTGGATGCTAGAGGAAAGGACTCAAACTTCGAGCTAGAACTTGTTCTGGGGTTCAGATCCAAGGGGCAGAATGCAAATAGACCTCAATTAAGTTGCACAGCAGCCCTAGGAAAGGAAGGAAGGAAGGAAGGGAAGGAAGGAAAAAATCCAGCCTCAGACACTTCCTAGCTGTGTGACCCTAGGCAAGTCACTTAACCCTGTCTGCCTCAGTTTCCTCATCTGTAAAATGAACCGGAGAAGATAATTGCAAATCATCCCAGTATCTCTGCCAAGAAAATTCCATATAGAGTCACAAAGAGTTGGACATGACTGAACAATTACAAAATGTACCAGTCATTGTGCTAAGTGCTAGCAAAAGAAAAAAAAAAAAAGGCAAGACTATCTCTGCCCTCAAGGAGCTTAAAATCTAATGGGGAGAGGAAAGGAAAGGGAGAAGAGGGGAAGGAAGGGGAGAGAGCATGTAAAAAAAAATCTGCACAAAGTAAGATAAGTATACATATATATTATATATCATATATTAAATAAAGTAAGATATAAGATCTATATATAGGGATATAGATATATGATGAATAGGAGATAATAACAGAGGAAAGGCACTGGTGTTGAGGGGGTGGGAAAGACTTCCTCTGGAAGGTGGGATTTTAGTTGGGAATTAAGGGAAGCCAGGGAGGTCATTAGACAGAGGAGAGGAGGTGGAGTGACTCAGACATGGGAAACAGCCAGACAGATAGAATCTTGCTCCTAGAAGAGCCAGGGCCGGAACTCCCACACAGAAGGTCTATGGAAGCAGCAACTCTGCTCTAGTGGAATAATTCTGGACTGGAAGTGATAATGTCCCATACCTTCATCTAATAGTTAAGGAACTTACAGATAAGTAAACTGAGTCTCAGGGAGCTAGGGAGACCCCGAGGACTTCAAGGTGATGAGTTAGGGTATTCCAGGAGTCCCTAGGCACTATTATCCGTCTTGTTTTTAAAGTTTGGAGACTTTAAGACATGCTTAATTGCTTTTTAAAAGTTAAGGAGTTTGTAGTTAAGTTAAAATTTAGTTTCTTTAGTTTAATGAATAGGGAAGGGTAGGAGTTGATTTTTTTTTTTAACCAATCACTCATCCCTCCTCCTGGAGCCACTATCAAAAGGTCTTCAATGAATCAACCCCAAGTGTGAACTAAGTATGAATATCTCTACTGAATAAATTAATCCAGTAATCAAAGACATTTGACTAGGCCCAACAAGGAGTCTGGTCAGATTGGATCAGGGACTTGGCCATGCCTTGTGAAGCTTGTATAAAATTGGCAAGCTGATTTGGAATCGGAGATCCAAGTGGCTGGCAGTGGAAGGCCAGACAGTCCTTCTAGCCAAGTCCCCTGAGAAGGAATCACTGTGGGGAAAGGAGGAGGGGGAATCTTTGGCCTCAACTTTAGTCTCACTCTCCTCCCAACCCCCTTTGGCCAGGGGAAGACTTTTGCAGACTTTGGAAGGATGTGAGACTTCTCATCAGCATTCGAGTCCTAATAGCGTCCCTGGAACAGCCTCAGCTTTCGGTTGTGTTTTTTAGCAATGGGAGCCAAGAACAAAGTAGACAAATTTTTAAAAAGCCAATTTTAAGCCTCTGCAAGGAACCCAGCAGAAAATCTAGAAATCTAACTAAAGGTAATTTCATAAGTTACATCATAAAGGGAAAAAAAGACTATCCAACAACTATACATATTCTCTAAATGTGGGTCGATTTTCCCCTAGACTCCATTTGTGTTGATGGGAGACTTTTGGGGGACTGTTTTATATCAGCTTTTATTATTATACTATACCCTTTTCTAAAAGGTAATTAATTCTGCTGACCAATTTACATCAACTGACAATCATTGGAGGGAAACCCGCCGATGGGGGCTCATGAGCTAGCATTAGAAAGATACCTCCTAATACCTGTTTACACCTATATTCTTGGGAGTGAGGGAAATGTAGCTATGCTCTATGGACTTAACTTGCCAATGCAAGGCGGGATGGAGGTGGGGGTTGTATAAGTAAGTCCAGAGCTAATATTACTAATAATGATGATGGCGGTAATAATGATAGCAGCTAGCATTTATAGAGTGCTTTAAATTTTTTGAAAACAGCATTCATATATTTTCTCATTTGATCCTCATAACAACCCTGTGAGATAAGTATTATTATTATCCCCATTTTACAGAAGAGGAACCTAAGGCTGAAATCATTTAAATGATTTGTCCAGAGTTACTCATTTACTAATTATCTGAGACTGGATTTGAATTCAGATCTTCCTGACTCCAGCTCAGAGCTCCAGTCTGTCCTTTGTGCTTGGCTATGTAGAAAACACTCAATTTTTTAAAATTCTCTGGGTTTAGCCCCTAATGAAATACTCATATGAATATGGATTAGAAGGAATTTGGGGTTCAATGCTCTCTGTATTATAATCCTTCCTATTCCCGCTTCACAGAGCTAGAGGAAGAGTGTTGCATCTAATCAGAAAATCTGAATTAAGAACCCAGCTCCTTTGCTCATTATTTGGGTGACCTTGGGCAAGTCACATAAATTCTTCATCTTCAGTTCCCTCATCTGTAAAAAGAAGGGGGTTGAGAGGCAGATAGGTGGTGCAGTGGATAGAGCACTAGTCCTGAAGTCAGGAGGACCTGAGTTCAAATCTGTCCTCAGATACTTAACACTTCCTAGCTGTGACCCTGGGCAAGTCCCTTAACCCCAATTGCCTCAAGGGAAAAAAAAAGAAGGGCTTGACCTAAAAGATCCCCAAGGCTCCTTCCAACATCACGAAACCCCTCCTTGGCTTTCAGGATGCTACACCACAGGATCCCATTCTCTCTCTCTGGTTTATGTCCCAACCTTTTCCTATGAGCACACTTGGGTCTAATTATATCATCTTCTCCCTAATACCAGATCCGCCATTGCTGCTCCCCCTCTCTGCTCTCCCCCATACTCATGTCTCCGCTTCTCTTTTCTCCTGCCTCCCTCTCCACTTTTTGTCCATCCTTCAAAGCCATCTCAGGTCCAGTCTCCTCCACAAAGGCTTCTGTGAGTGGTAGATGTAAAGAATCCCGGATCTGATGTCAACGGTCCTGAGTTCAAATTCTCACTCAGTTCACATTATCTTCTGTGTGACCTTGACCAGTTGACATTATCTTCTGTGTGACCTTGACCATTAAACTCATCTTTAGGCCTTGGTTTTTGCATCAATAACTGGACTGGATGACTTCTGAGGATTTGTTTTTTTTCCAAGTTCTAGCATTTTCTCTTTGAATTTACACAATCTCAACAGAGTGCAAGGGATAGAGCACTGACCCTGGAGTCAGAAGGCCTTGAGTTCAAATCCTATCTCAGAAACTCAAATCCATGGATTCTAACTCCACATCTAGTGTCTTTTTGCTAAAGCAGACTATTTTTCTTAACTATGTGATCCTGAGCAAGTGATTTTGCACTGTTTGCCTCAGTTTCCTCATCTGTAAAATGATCTGCAAAAAGAAATGGCAAACCATTCCAGTATCTCTGCCAAGAAAACTCCAAATTGGATCATGAAGCATGGGAAACGACTAAACAATAACCTTAAAGGTCTTAGTTTTCTCATCTGTCAAATGAATTGTTAGATTAGATTGGCTCTAAGAGATCTCTTTTGGTAGCCATAGTACCTGGCACATAATAAGTAATTAATGAATGTTTATTGACTAACTGACCTAGTCTACGATCCTTTGTGATATATAAAATGCAAATCTCGTTCAGAATAATTTAAACTATTGGTTTTCATGCTGTTTATTATACCAGTATGGGCGTGGGAAGGGAGCATTCTACCAAAGTTTTTCCAAATGAACTTTGCGACTATTTTTTCTAGATCTGTAAGATAATTTCTTGGGAGTTTGATTGAAATGGTACTAAATAAGTAAATTAGTTTGGGTAGTATTGTCATTTTTATTATATTCGCACGACCTACCCATAAGCACTTGATGTTTTTCCAATTGACTAGGTCTGATCTTATTTGTGTGGAAAGTGTTTTGGAGTTTAGTTCATATAGTCCCTGACTTTTCCTTGGCAGATAGATTCCCCAATATTTTATCCTATCATCCGTTATTCTGAATGGAATTTCTTTTTCTATCTCTTGCTGCTGAACTTTGTTGGTAATATATAAAAATGCTGATGATTTCTGTGGATTTCTTTTGTATCCGAATTCTACCAAAGTTTTGATGTTATAAAGGGGCCTTCATAACCAGTTTAAACCAACCCCATCCATTGAGCTGCCATTCTGGACTGGGCACTATACTAGGAACTGAGATAAAAAGGAAAGGCAGGTTCCATCTTGACCAGCACCGAGACCTGTCTCCAATGGGATCTCCAAAGAAGGTTGGAGATGAGAGATGAGGCTCCCTCAAGGAGCTGTCTAAGGAGATCATCTCAATGGTCCCCTATGTCTCAACTCAGAGATTCTGGGATTAAGATCCAATCACCAGGAGCCCCAAAGGTCATCCAGTCAGTCAACAGTGACTATGTGCCAAGTGCTATGTTGGCCCCTTCATTTTACAGAATGGGAAACTGAGGCCCAAATAGGGGAAGGGCCTTGCTAAAATTCACACAAGCGTGTTTGGCAAAACTGCAATTGAATCCCAGGTCTTCTAGCTCCAGATCCAGCATTCTTTCCACTGCGCTTGTTGCTTCCTTGGTTACTATTCACTGTAAACACATACTTGGTTGTCAATGGGCCATAGCAAAGCCAAAGCTCTTTCTGAACTTCCCCTCCCCCTCCAAATAAAAAGCATAAAATTAGAATCATGGAAGGGAGAGAAGGGAAAAAGAAGGGAAGGGAGGGGAAGAGATGGCAGAGGAAGGGAGGAAAGGGAAGCACAGAGTAGAGGTCTGCTGTCGTCCACTCATTTTATCCAATTTTTATCCAGTTTTATCCAATCCTATTTGGGGCTTTGTTGGAAGACACACTGAAGTGGTTTGCCATCTTCTTCTCCAGTGCATTTTATAGATAAGGAAACGGAGGCAAAAAAGGGTAAAATGACTTACCCAGGGTCACGCAGAGAGTAAGTATCTGAGGTTGGATTTGAACTCAGGAAGATTAGTCTTCCTGCCTCCAGACCCACAGCTCTATCCACTAAACCACCCAAATGAAACAGGGAGAAGGGGAAGGAAGGAGAGAGGAAGGAGGACAAAATAGAGGGAAGGATGGAAATAAAAAGCAGGGAAAGGGAGAGGAAAAAGGAGAAAGGGAAAGAAGGGGAGGGGAGGACAAAATAGAGAGAGGGATGGTGGAATAAAGAAGCAGGTGAAGGGAGAGGAAAAAAGGAGAAAGGGAAAGAAGGGGAGGACAAAATAGAGGGAAGGATGGGGGAAATGAGTGGGGAAAGGGAGAGGAAAAAGGAGAAAGGGAAAGAAGGGGGGAGGACAAAATAGAGGGAAGGATAAAAATAAAAAGCAGGAGAAGGGAAAGGAAAAGGGAGAAGGGGAAGGGAGGGGAAGGGAGGACAAAATAGAGGAAGGGATGGGGGAAATAAGCAGGGGAAGGGAGAGGAAAAGGGAGAAGGGGAAGGGAGGACAAAATAGAGGGAGGGATGGGGAAAATAAGAAGCAGGGGAAGGGAAAGGAAGGGGAGGGAGGGAGCCAGAGCTTGACCTTTCTTTGTCCAATGTACCAAAGAAAAGGGCAGGGTGGGGCCGTTCCTATGGCAGCTTCCAGATGAATGCAGCTGGTCAGTTAACCCCTGGGTGCAATTCCCATGAGTGGCCAGGAGAGGGCGGTGCTGTCATCTGCACAAATCTTCATCCTGGACTACTAAAGGGAAAAAATGCCAGAAGGAAAATGACTTTTGGAACCCCAGAAGAACCAGAGTCGGGAGGGTCTCAAGTGCAGCCCCGTCCTTTGAGAGTTGGGGGAGCCAAGGGTGCAAGGGGAAGGGTTAAAGTCACAGAGCCGGCGCTAGATCTCGGGTCACGTTCCCCTGCAGGTTCTTAGCACCCCATTCCCACAATCCTGGCTCCCATTCCCATTCCCACACTTCGAGGGGGCTCAGAGCTTCCCTCTCCGTGCTTGGGGGGGGGGAAGGAGAGAGGAAGAGTGGGGTGGTTCAGGTCAAGGTGGGACGCCCCTGGAGGCTGGAGAAGGGAGGTTCCTGCTGCCTTCCTTGGGAGGTTCTCTCCTGGCTTCTTTTTACACAAGGGGCTCACCCTCAGTCTAAGCCATGCCCCATAGAGAAATCTTGCTAACAAGCCCGCCAGAAGGATCAGCCACTCTGTCTGAAGGCTTCTGGCAAGAGGGAGCCCACTGCCTCCAGACACAGCCCAAAGCACTCTGGGAAATGGTTCCTCCACTTCCCCATCTCCCTCAATTGCAGTGCTTTCCCCCGTCGATTCTCTCCAATCTATCCTAGCTATAAGTTGTTTGTATTCAGTGTTAACACGCTGTCTCCTCCATTAGACCCCACGGCTCCTTGAAGGCAGAAACCATTTTTGTCTTTCTTTATATCCTCATCCAGCGCCTGGTATACAGTAGGTGCTTAATGTTTGCTGATTTGTTGATTGACATCGGTCCTAAATATTCCTCCTTGCCCCATCCAGTTACTGCCTTGGGATCAAGTAGAATCTCTCTTTAACAAGGGAGCCTTTCAAATCCTTGAGCTCAGTTCTCTGTGTTTCCTTCCACTCCACTCCTCCCTCCCCAACCCCCTTTTGGTTTCCAGTTCCATATTAAGCACCTTGCCCACAATCGCAGTTAGTCATAGATGGAATGGAAACCTTGGTCTTCCAAGTCCTCCCCCACTTCTACCACCCGGTCTCTTTCCAGGGGATTGTTGTGAGGACAGATGAGATTAAAACAATATCCCCATAGCAGGGGCTGGCCGGGATCGCATCCTCCCTTCGTCCTGTGTCAATGGCCAACGCTCAGACACCTCTCATGGACTTGGGTCACGGGCGTCCATTAGCAAGAGGCAGAAGGAGGCAGAGCATCCCATCAGGAAGGCTTCGGTCCAGCCCCCGGAGGTACAAATGTCAGTGGGGACACGCTAGCAGACACACTGGGGGGACCACTGGGTTCGTAGTCAGGGTTCGTAGTCAGGGACACCCCAGTCCATGAACTTGGACAGACTTTGAGAGATAATGGATTACCCAGAGTGCCATGCTCCATGGGGCCATGAAGAACTGAACTGCAACAGCAGGGGCTGTGCACGGAGTTAACCAAGCACTTCTCTGAGGTTCAGATGAGATAATATTTGGGAGGCAGTCTGCAAATGTGAAAATGCTATATTAATGCAGGATCTAAGAATACCTTGAAGGAGCTCAAAGCTTAGTCAGTCACTCAGGGGGTTTTTTTTTTTTTTTTTTTTTTTTTTCACTCCATAAGGCAAAAGCAATAGAGGTAGTTGGATGATGCTTTTTACCATAAAGTAAAATTATAATTTTTGCATCCATTGACGACTGGTCTTTTGTGTGTGTGTGTTGCTATCATTATCAGTGATGCTGTTCTTTCCCTGTTCTCACGTGCTTGACTGCAGTTCCCTCCCCTTCCCACTCCCCCTGGTTCCCCCCTCCCACTCCCCACCCAGCTCCTGCCCTCCCCACTATGCTACCCAGCCCCACCAGAAGCAGATTTGAGAGAATCAACACAGCTCAGAAGACAGATAAAGGCTTGAGAGAGTTTACTTTTCATTTGCTAGCAGTCACCCCTCAATCTTGAGTGCTGTCTTGTTACTAAGCGTCCTCCCCTCCCTCCTCTCATTGGATCCTCCCAGCAGCCCTTTCTTTTCTCTGACTTCCAGAACAGACAGAATGTTTTTACTGGGTGTGGAGGGAGAGACAGGAACTATGATGTCATTGGCCCAGCTAATCCCCAGGGAAGAAATTCCCTCTAGCCCTCAGGTCCCCAGTGCATGCAATGAATGCTTGTTGACTGACTTCCCGGTAGCTTATTATGGTCTTAGAGATGCACCTGGGGCAAAGTCAAGTGACTCGTGCAGAGTCACACATCATTTGGTCATTTGTAATATTCTGCATCATGATAGGACCTTTCTCTCAGCTTCTTGATGGAACCAGGGTACCGATGGGCATTGAGGCTGTCCAATAACCTCCCCTTGCCCTCACTGCCTGACTTAGCCACATCTTTTCTGGTCAAGAAGGCAGGCCCCACATCCATTGGGCGGATCCCCCATGGAGGGAATGACTTGGCAAGAGTCCACGATTTAGCTAAGCTAGGGCAATCAGGGTCTTGTTTCAGGGCATCAGTGGGGAAGGGTCCACTTCTGCCTCACCTCATCCCGGACGGGCTCCCAAGCCTCCTGAGGCTGTCTCTGAGGGCCCAGCTGGACAATACAATGACAGTCACCCTGTTCTCCTGAGACCCATCATCAGCCACAAGGGTCTTACGCCATCCACCTTAACCCTGCTTCCCATCCCATTTTACCTACTCGGGGGATCCTCCAATGGGACTGGGCCAGACCAGGATAGATTATCCTCTCCACCTTCCTCCTCCTCTCACCCTTCACCTTCTCCAGTGTTAGCCAGTTCCCTGGTGTGACTGAGGGATCTTAAGACATAGAATGGTAGAGCTGGGAGGGACCTTAGAACATGGAATGTCAGAGCTGGGAGGGACCTTAGAACATGGAATGTCAGAGCTGAGAGGGACCTTAGAACATGGAATGTCAGAGCTGGGAGGGACCTTAGAACAAGGAATGTCAGAGCTGGGAGGGATCTTAGAACATGGAATGTCAGAGCTGGGAGGGATCTTGAAACATTAGGATGTGAGATCTAAGAGGGTCTTAGAACACTGAATGTCAGGGATGGGAGGACCTTTAGAGCACCAAAGTGTCCTTTAGGGAGGACCTTTAGTTTGTTTTTTTGTTTTGCTGAGGCAATTGGGGTTAAGTGACTTGTCTAGGGTCACACAGCTAGGAAATGTTGAGTGTCTGAGGTCAGATTTGAACTCAGGTCCTCCTGACTTCAGGGCTGGTGCTCTATCCACTGTGCCACCTAGCTGCCCAGGAGGACCTTTAGAACATGGAATGTCAAAGCTGGGAGAGATCTTAGAACATGGAATATCAGAGCTCCCTGACCCTCTACTTCCTCCAAGGAATCATCCAGCAACTTGGAACCCTTACCAGGGCAAACTAAACTCTATGCCCTCCTAGCTTCCACCTACATATGCCAGGGTGAGACTCCAGGGCCAGGGGAGACTTTTCTCTGCTCTCATCTCCCCAATCCCCCTTTAGCTTCTTCAGGAGAATAATGGAATGGTGGATTGAGAGTTAGCAGGTAGACCAAGGGGGAAGAGGGAGTTGGTTTTGGCAATCAGGGTAAAGTGACTTATCCAAGGTCATACAACTAGTAAGGTTGGATTTGAACTCAGATCCTCCTGAGACCAGGGCCAGTGCTCTATCCACTGTGCCTCCCAGCTGCCTGCAGTGCAGAAGGTCTTCTCCTTGTCTTGTATCATGGATTTCTTTGGGAACCCAACGAAGCCCATGGATCTCCCCAGACTCGTGTAGTTTGGGATACGTTTAATGCATCACACATCACAAAGGAAACTAGTTATAGGAGAGAGATCCAGTTCTCCATTTTTTGAAGGTTCCTAGACCCCAGCCTAACAGAAGAGAAAACTAAGACTGGGGGTGAGGAGGATTGGGGATTAAGTAAGAAAGTCAAATTGTTGAGTTCTAGGTTCTCTTATTCCCTTCCACAATTAAGAAACCCCACATGAAATTGTGCAAAACATCAAGGGAGATATTTATAAAGTGCTTCCTAAGTGCCGGGCACACGACAATAAATGTCTGAACCCAGATCCCCCAAGCCCCAGCCCTGGCCCAAAGGGTCAGAATTCTAGGGATGGCTCTACAGAGGTCACCTGAGCCGGACGGCTGCGATCTTCACCAGCGGAGGGATGAGCCCGGCCCTTCATCAGAGCTTCCTACTTTTAGGAGGGCTCATCTACAACAAGAGCAAAACTCTGTGCCAGCCAAGGGTCCTGCCATCTCGCAGGGGGTAGCCCAGGGCTCCTCACTGACCGGAACCCCAGAGCCAGGGAGAAGAACAAATCACGTGGAACCTCACGTAAGGCTGGTGGGAACCGCTGAATTCCTGGACAGTCACTCAGAAGCCTTTTAGTGTGTCTGAACAGGCCTCCAAGGTGCTAATCACCCACTCCAGTCCAGGAGGGGAGCCAAGGCAGTGTGATGTCACGGAAAGAGCCCAAGAGAACCGGCTTTCCATTTTGGCCCGAACTGCTGTGTGATCTTGGCCCCTCTGCTTAACTTCTCTGGACTCTAATTTCCTTTACTGAGTGGTCTCTAAGGCCTTTTTCAGAGCTATGATTTTATGATCCTAAATTTCTTCTTTTTGTGTAATCGTATTTTTCTTTTTTTATTTTATTTTGTGTGTGTGATGCAATTGGGATTAAGTGACTTGCTAGGGAGTGTTAAGTGTCTGAGGCAAGATTTTTTTTATTTTTTATTTTTTTTTGCTTAGGCAATTGGGGTTAAGTGACTTGGCCAAGGTCACACAGCTAGGAAATGTCAAGTGTCTGAGATCAGATTTGAACTCAGGTCCTCCTGATTTCAGGGCTGGTGCTCTAACCACTGTGCCACCTAGCTGCCCCAATTGAGGCAGGATTTGAACTGAGATTTTATGATCCTAAATTCCTTCCTTTTACTAAAATTCAGTGGCCCCATTTATGAAATCATAAATTATATTTTTAAAAGAAATTTCCACGCTAACTTTATTATATATGTGAAAGGACTAGCAAATTGTACCTAATAGATTTGCATTTTCATGGGTGATCATATTTCTATTTTTTTATTTTATTTAGTGTATGTGTGAGGCAATTGGGATCAGGTGACTTGCTAGGAAATGTTAAGTGTCTGAGGCAGGATTTGAACTCATGTTCTCCTGACTTCATCCATCTAGCTGTTCCTGAAATCATCTTTTAAAAAAATTATCTTCTTCTTCAGGAAGGACAAACAACCACCACAACAGACACTGTTATGGAAACGTTTGTTCTATTCCATAAATTAGGAATAAAATTATAATATTGGCCAGATGATTTCTAACAATTCCACGATCTCCCTTTTTTTGCTCTCTCTGGAGAGAGAACAGCTGCCTCCTTCCCCATGTCTGCCCTCTCCCTACATCCTTGGGTCCCACTCAGACACGTTGCCTAGGGGTCCGCCCCACAGCTCAATCCACTCTTCCTAGGAAGGATCTCAAATCTCACCTTCTTCAGGAGGCTTTTCTTGCCCCCCCTTTACCCCTAATGCCTTCCCCTCAGAGATTAGCCCCCAGGTGCACAGTATACACTCTGTCTGTCCATAGTGCTTAGCGTCTTGTCTTCCCCATTAGGTTCTGAGCTCCTTGAGGGTAGAGACTGTCTTGGACCTTCCTTTGTAACCCAAGTCTGGAAGTCCCTTATTATGAGACTGTCTCATGGATGAAGATGGATGCTCTGCCCTTTGGAAGCAGGGGCAGAATTGATGAGATCCTTCTTAAGTCTGTCAGGGGACATCAAGTCATGGCTTCCAGAGTGAAAATGGAAAATGCCAGGCCCACTTCAGGACCCCCAAGGGGACTGACTCCAGGAGCAATGGGAGCTGGTGGTCCAGTGGATAGGGTACCAGTCCTGGAGTCAGGCAGACCCGAGTGCAAACCAGAGTTCAGATACTCGCTGTGTGATCCTGGGCAAGTCACTCAACCTCAATTGCCTCAAAAATGAATAATTAATTGATTGGTTTTTTTTAAAAAAGACTCCAGGGAGAAGTTGACGTGACAGGAGCCAGCAATCTCCATCTTGGCTCTATTCCTAGACTTTGGGAAGCTTCACCTTGGGTGAGGGCCAAGCCTCTCCCTCTTGGGTGAGTTCCCAATGGAAGAGCTCCTTCATCCTGTATCATCTCATATATATTCTCTGGTTTCTGTTCTGTTGTGGATTGGATAAATGGGTTTCTTTGCTCTTCACCATGTGTGTCGATTATGGAACTGATATTTGGTGGGAAAGGAGTCAAGCCTTGGATATAAAGCCTCCTTCCCCCCTTTTAGTAAAACAGCAAACAGATCGAGCTTGTTCCCCCCCCTCCCCAGGCTAACAATATTTAAGGGAGCAGATAGCCATAATCCTAGCCCAAGAGGCCCTTTTCCCAAGGAGAGCAGTGTAGTCCAACTTCTCATCCCAAGCTCTGGCTTCCCTTCTTGGTAGAAATGAAGGTCTCCCTTGGAGACTCAGCGACTCTCCCCCGTTGCCCAGACGTTTGCCGTCCTGGCCAACTCTTCGTCCCCCATTTGGGGGTTTCTTGGCAGAAATACAGGAGGGCTTTGCCATTTCCTTCTCCGGCCCAGTTTACAGATGAAGAAACTGAGGCAGGCAGCAATGGAGTCCCCTTGGGTGGGGGAGATGAAGCTAGAGATGATCTCTTTCCTGCTTCCCTTCACACTTGTGACATCTCCATGTGACATAAGGGGAAGACAGCCCTTGACAAGCACGAATATAGCTTCCCTAGCACTTAGCACAGTGCCCGACATACAGTAGGTGCTTAATAAATGCTTGTGGTCTGTCTGGCTGTCTGCCCTGGGGCTGAAATATTGAATGAGAGACTCACTGGTTTCCTTCCCCCCAATCTAAGTGGTCCCAGATCCTGTTTCACCTCTGTTTACCTCTATTGTAGCCATCTCTTTTTGGGAGGGAGGGTATTCTTTTCTTTAAATCTTATTTTATTTTTCGATCACTGAAGATCTGCTTTCTCTCCTTCCCATCTCCCTCTTTCTCAGGAAAGAAAAACAAACTCCCTGGTACAAAGACACATAGTCCAGAAAAACAAATTCCTGCAGTATCCATGTCCAAAAAAAATATGTCTCTATCTATAGTCTGACACAGACATCTCGCCATCTGCTCTGTCAGCCTCCGCCCTTGACTTTCTGCCTCCTGTTCTGGGCACAATAATCCAATTAACACTGTCACTGTTTCTGAAAGGGTTGTTAACTATGGACTATCCTATGGTCCCACTCCCCACCCCTGGAACACCCCCCCCCCAGACCCAGATTTTTTTCTTTAATCCCACTTCCTTTATATGTGTTCTCTCTCTCCCCCAATTCAAACATAAGCTCATTAAGAGAAGGGTTTTGCTAGTCTGGTGTCTGGCATATAGTTGGTGCTTAATAAATGCTTTTTCATTCATCCCTCCAAGAGCCCATCAGGATTCCCCTCAAAAATCCCTTCTGGGGCAGCTAGGTGGCGCTACAGTGGATAGAGCACCAGCCCCGAAGTCAGGAGGACCTGAGTTCAAATATAGTCTCAGATACTTAACATTCCCTAGTTGTATGATCCTGGGCAAGTCACTTAACCCCAATTGCCTCAGGGAAAAAAATAAAAACCTTCTCTAGGAGGCCTCCCCTAGGGTGGGGACAGAGACTGGATCTGAGCAGCATAATAGGAACTCCTACATAAGAGACCTCCCTCCACCAATGCAAATTCGATCTTCTGGGCCACTTAGAGGAGAATGCTGAGACTAGTGGTGTGCTGATAAATGTTTAACAATGGGCTCTCTGAGAGAGGGAAGAAATTAAGCTTAGTCTGTGATCTCTCCCATCTTTTTCCTGTCTATAGTTTGTCTGTACATTTGTGGTTGTGGTTCCTATCTTGTCCAATACTTGGTGACCCCATCTGAGTTTTTTTTGGCAGAGATACTGGAGTCGTTTGCCCTTTCCTTCCCCAGCTGGTTTTACAGATGAGGAAACTGAGGCAAACAAAGTGAAGTGGCTTGGCAGAGACTGGAGTCATTTGCTTTTTCCTTCCCCAGCTAGTTTTACAAATGAAGAAACTGAGGCAAGCAGGATGAAGTGACTTAGAAGAGATATTAGAGTGGTTTGCCCTGTCCTTCTCCAGCTAGTTTTACAGATGAGGAAACTGAGGCAAAGTGAAGTGATTTGGCAGAGATTGGAGTCATTTGTTCTTTCCTTCTCCAGCTAGTTTTACAGATGAGGAAACTGAGGCAAGCAGGATGAAGTGACTTCCGCAGGCTCACCCAGCGTCTGAGACCACTTTTGAATTCAGGTTTTCCTGTCTCCCAGGCAGGCTCTCTCCCCCCTCCAAGCCTCTGGCTGGCCTGTTTGTACATGGTTGTTTCTATGTTCTCTCTTCCTTTAGACTGATTTAAAAGGGAGTGGCTTGTTTGTTTTGTTCATTCGTTCATTCTTTTATTTATCTATTATTTTGCCTTTCTGTCTATCTCTAAGGCTTAGCATACCGCCAGGCACACAGTAGGTGCTTTAGTGGGCGTTTATCGACTGACTGATCGACTGAAACCATTAAAACAAAAATAAAGCAGCCGCTTGGCCTTTCTCCCTTACTAAGTGGGCCCTGGGAAGTTCCCGGATGACTTCAGAGAGAGGAGAGCGTCCGCGCGGTAAAAGGCGCCCTTGGCCCTGGCCGGGAAATTGATGGCCCTTGTCCGGGGAAGCTGCTCGGAAAGGCCGCTTCGTCAAAGCTTAATTTACGGCCCTGCCCCAGCAGCAATCTCCCCCTCCCTGCAGGGCCCGACCAGAAGTACCCGCTGCCGTCTGCGAGCTCCGGAAACCTCCCGATTCCCGGCGAACCCCCTTTTGGCCAGAGCGCCCCGGCTTTCACAGCGCGCACGCGCAGATTGTGCGGTGCCAGATTGTGCCCGGCAGTGCGGGAGGCTGCTGGGTGCTGGGGGACGCGGAGAAAAGGGGCTGGGGGTGGGGGGAGGGGACGTGGCGTCTGACTGACGTGAAATAGAACATCTATTCTGGGCGATCTCGCGCAGTGGGAAGTCTGCGCAGTGGGGAGCCTCAGAACTCCACTTTGCATTCTGACTCAGCGACTCTCCCCTGTGGCCCAGGCGTTTGCAGTCCCGGCCAGCTCTTCGCCCCCCGTTTGGGGGTTTCTTGGCAGAAATACAGGAGGGCTTTGCCATGTCCTTCTCCGGCCCAGTTTACAGATGAAGAAACTGAGGCAGGCAGCAATGAAGTGACTTGCCCAGGGTCACACAGCTAGTAAGTGTCTGAATTCAGGTCTTCCTGCCTCCAGGTCTGTCACTGCACCCCCAGCTACTTTTTTCCCCTCTTTATTTTTTTATTTTCTTTTTCTTTTTCAAAATACATGCAAAGATAGTTTTCAACATTCACTCTTGCAAAACATGGTGTTCCAAATTGTTTATTTTTTATTTTTATTTTTCAAAACCTAGTGTTCCAGATTTTTTATTTTTTATTTTTATTTTATTTATTTTTATTTTTCAAAATGCATGCAAAGGTAGTTTTCAACATTCACCTTTGCAAAATCTGATGTTCCAAATTTTTTATTTTTTATTTTTCTTTTTCAAAATGCATGCAAAGGTAGTTTTCAGCATTCACTCTTGCAAAACCCGGTGTTCCAAATTTTTCTCCCTCCCTTTCCCTCTCCCTCCTCTAGACAGGAAATAATCCAACATAGGTTAAACATATGCAATTCTTCTAAACATAATTCCACATTTACCATGCTGCACAAGAAAAATCAGATCCAAACCACCAGCTACTTTTGTAAAAAAAAAAAAAATCATTTTATTTGTGTGCCACTCTTTGTGAGCCATTTTGGGGTATTCTTGGCAAAGATGCTGGAGCCATTTCCTTCTCATATCCTGAGTTCGAATCCCACCTTAGACACTCACTGGCTTTGGACAAGTCACTTATCTCCAAGGTCACCCAGCCAGTGAGTGCCAAAGGTGGGATTCGAACTCAGGATATGAGTCTCTGACTTCAGGCCTGCCATTCCATCCACTGTGCCATCTAGCCACTCTCTCCCTGTGAGATCTGGGTCAAATCACTTTCTAGTTTCCTCATTCCTCAAAGAAACAGTTTTTCAAGGGAAGGCTGCATGCCCTCTTACTTGCTGGAGATGGTGGAGCTGGGTGGGGGGGGGTGAGGCAATTGGTTCTCAAGTCAGGTTATAATATATTGCCTCTGAAGACCCTGCATGGGTAGAGTAGACACAGTTCTGACCCTGGAGTCACAAGAACTGAGTTCAAGTCTAGCCTGAGACTTTACAATCCTAGAAAATGAGGGTTGTATCACAGCATTTTAACGCTTTCTGTGAATATTTCCATGCATTTTGTTTTCCTTCTTAGGTTGTTTTTTCTTCTCTTTCTAGATCTGTTGTTTCTTGTGCAGTAAGGTAACTGTATAGATATGTATACATGTATTGGATTTGTCATATAATTTATCCTATTTAGCATGTATTAGATTACCTGTCATCTAGGGGTGGGGAGTGGGGAGAAGGAGGGGAAAAGCTTGGGAAAAAAAAAGTTTTTGCAAAGGTCAATGTAGAAAAATCACTCATATGTTTTGTAAATAAAAAGCTTTTAATAAAAAAAAAAGTCATGCCTTTAAAAAAAAAAAAGAAAGAAAGAGATAACATCAAGGAATGGACACGTTTTCTTTAGTGTTCTTTTGATTAATAAACCTCTTATCCATGTCTGATTTAAAAAAAAAAAAAAAAGAAAAGAAAATGAGGGTTGAAACAGTACCTATGTCACAAAGTTGTTGGGAAAATCAAATGAATCATCTATTTATTTATTAAAGGAGAATTTTTTATTTATTCAATATGTTTCCCCAGTTACACTCAAAACAAAACTTTTTTTACATTTTTTAAAATTTTTGAGTTTTAGGTTCTCTCCCTTATCCCCACCCACAATTAAGAAAGGACATGTAAAGCCATGCAAATTATCAAATGAGATATAAAGTGCTAAGTAAGCACCTGGCCCATAACAATAAATGTTTATTCCTTTTCTTCCAATTCTGATATTCTGTGATTCTTTGAAAATGATTGGGTCACACACCTAACACCATATACCAAGATAAGGTCAAAATGGATTCATGATCTAGACATAAAGAATGATATTATAAACAAATTAGAACAATGTAGGATGGTTTACCTCTCAGACCTGTGGAGGGGGAAGGAATTTGTGACCAAAGAAGAACTAGAGGTCATCATTAATCACAAAATAGATAAGTTTGACTATATCAAGATGAAAAGTTTTTGTACAAACAAAATGAATGCAGACAAGATTAGAAGGGTAGCAGTAAACTGGGAAAATATTTTTACATCCAAAGGTTCTGATAAAGGCCTCATTTCTAAAATATATCGAGAATTGACTCAAATATATAAGAATTCAAGCCATTCTCCAATGGATAAATGGTCAAAAGATATGAACAGACAATTTTCAGACAAAGAAATTGAAACTATTTCCGGTCACATGAAAAGGTGCTCCAAGTCACTATTGATCAGAGAAATGCAAATTGAGACAACTCTGAGATACCACTACACACCTGTCAGATTGGCTAAAATGACAGGAAATGATAATGATAACTATTAGAGGGGATGTGGGAAAACTGGGACACTGATACATTGTTGGTGGAACTGTGAAAGGATCCAACCATTGTGGAGAGCAATTTGGAGCTATGCTCAAAAAGTTATCGAACTGTGCATACCCTTTGACCCAGCAGTGTTTCTACTGGGCCTATATCCCAAAGAGATTTTAAAGGAGGGAAAGGGACCCACATGTGCAAAAATGTTTGTGGCAGCCCTTTTTGTAGTGGCAAGAAACTGGAAATTGAAAAGATGCCCATCAATTGGAGAATGGCTGAATAAATTATGGTATATGAATGTTATGGTATATTATTGCTCTGTAAGAAATGACCAACAGGAGGATTTCAGAGAGGCCTGGAGAGACTTGCATGAACTGATGCTGAGTGAAATCAGCAGAACCAGGAGAACATAATACACAGCAACAAGACTATACGATGATCAATTCTGATGGACATGGTTCTCTTCAACAATGATGTGATTCAAACAAGTTGTTCTGCGATGAAGATAGTCATATACATCCAGAGAGAGGCCTGTGGGAACTGAGAGTGAATCACAACACAGCATTTTAACGCTTTCTGTGAATATTTCCGTGCATTTTGTTTTCCTTCTTAGATTGTTTTTTTCTTCTTCTCTTTCTAGATCTGATGTTTCTTGTGCCGTAAGATAACTGTATAGATATGTATACATGTATTGTATTTGTCATATAATTTATCCTATTTAACATGTATTAGATTACCTGTCATCTAGGGGTGGGGGGTGGGGGAAGGAGGGGAAAAGCTTGGGAAAAAAAAGTTTTTGCTAAAAGGTCAATGTTGAAAGGTCACTCATATGTTTTGTAAATAAAAAGCTTTATATATTAAAAAAAAAAAGAAAGAAAATGATTGGGTCAAAAAAAATTTTTTTTAAAGAAAATGATTGGGTCATCAATTAGTAAATGAGCATTTATTGTGGTCCTACTATGTGCCAGATACTATGCTAACCCCTGGAGATACAAAGTAAGATAGGAGCTCTTCCAGATGTGTTTTGCCTTTCTTTACATCCCCACCACTCAGTGCATGGTACATGAAGGTGCTTCATAAATGCTTTTTCATTCATTCATTTCGGAAGTGTTGACTCCTGCTAACTAGGTACTAAATTGGATTTTTTTTAATTAAAACTTTTTATTTTCAAAACCTATGCATGGATAATTGTCAACATTCACCCTTGCAAAACCTTCTGTTCCAAATTTTTTCCCTCCCTTCCTTCCCATCCCTCTCCCCTACACTGCAAGTAATCCAATATGTGTTAAACATATTCTTCTATACATATTTCCACAATTAACATGCTGTACAAGAAAAATCAGATCAAAAAGGAAAAATGAGAAAGAAAACAAAATGCAAGCGAACAACAATAAAAAAGGTGAAAATGCTGTGTTGTGGTCCACACTCAGTTCCCACGGGCCTCTTTCTGCATGTATATGAATTTCCTCCTCTCTGAACAATTGGAACTGGTTTGAATTACTTCATTGTTGCAGAGAGCCATGTCCATCAGAATTGATCATCATATAGTCTTGTTGTTGCCATGTATAATCATCTCCTGGTTCTGCTCATTTCACTCAGCATCAGTTCATGCAAGTCTCTCCAGGCCTCTCTGAAATCGTCCTGCTGGTCGTTTCTTATAGAACAATAATATTCCGTGACATTCATATACCATAATTTATTCAGCCATTCTCCAATTGATGGGCATCCCTTCAGTTTCCAGTTTCTAGCCACTCCAAAAAGGGCTGCCACAAACATTCTTGCACAGGTGGGTCCCTTTCCCAACTCTAAGATCTCTTTGGGATATAGGCCCAGTAGAAACACTGCTGGGTCAAAGGGTGTGCACAGTTTGAGAGCCCTTTGGGCACAGTTCAGATTGGTTTTGAGGTGCCATGGGAACCACCTAGATTTCTGCTCCTTAGAGGAAAGTTCTGATCACCCCATCCTGGTTATAGTGCTGCAGATGGATGAATTGAGCAGGGGTAGAAAGAGCATCTTCTCCCAGGCATCCCCTTTCCTCTTCTCACAAGATGTCTGGACTGGGTCAGCTAGGTGGTAGAGTCAAGAGGACATGAGAGTTCAAATTCAACCTCAGCCACTAATTAGCTGGGTGACTCTGGGCAAGTCCCTTAACCCCGATTGCCTCTAGAAGAAAGAAACCTTCTGCAGAATGGGCGTCCTCCCTGCCCCCTTCTTCCTAGTGCTTCTATGAGGAACCTCTCCTAATTTTAGAGGATGGGAGGGCATTGCTCTCTCCTACTGCATCCTTGACCAAGATTTTTGTAACAAAAATAAAAGCAGCTTCAGCGTCCTAATTCTAGGACCTGTGCTGAATTCCTGGGAGAACTGCCCAAGGTGAACACAGCCACGAGGGACATCCAGACATTGAACAGGAGAGATGCCCAACACTTTGCCTGAAGAGCTCCCTCATCTTTATCTTGGATCTTGTAGGAGTCATTCCTGCTTTTGCAGATTCTTAAAGAGCAGGGCCAGTGACCGAGCTGTTTTTGTGACTCTAAGCACCCAGCATAAAGCCAAGTATAAAAATCGATTCAGAATCAGCTTGGAGGGCCGGCCTGGTGGATTGGGAACTGGATTGGGGTCAGGAAGGAATGGATTCAAATCCCTGCTGGAACATTTGCTAGTTTTGTCAATCTGGGAAAATCCCTGTACCTCAGTTTCCTCATTTGCTAAAATGGAAAGACTTAGATTCAATAGCCCCAAAAGGTTCCATCAAATCTGTGAACCTTCTCCTCTGCGTCTCACAGTCATCTCTAAAAGAAGGAGAATGTGATGCTTCAGTAGGTCGTGGCTCCCCGTCGCTGGAGGTCTGCAGGCAAAAATTATTTTTCTAGGCTTACTACAAACTCTTCTCTTTCAGATACTTGGTATCTCAAAATAGCCCCTCTCGTACTGAACTTTCCACTTCCTGATCTTTGCTTAAACTGCTCCCTCTACGTGGAAAGTCTTCCCCTCCTCACTCGTGTTCTCTAAATGACAATATTCCTTCAGAGCCCATGTCTCCCTGAGCCTCTAGGTTCCCAGTGCCTGCCTGCAAAATCACTTTATATTTACTTTGAATACATTTTGTAGTTACTTATCCACATGCATATTGCATTCTGCAGCAAGCTCTTCCAGGACATGATTTTTTTTGTTGTTTCTATACCCCCAGTGCCTAGCACAGTGACTCGTTCATAGCAGATGCTTAAGAAATGCTTGTTGAATGTAGTAGACTTCCTGCCATCTAGGGGAGGGGAGGGGACTGGGGGTAAAATTTGTAATGGAAAGCTTTGTAAAGATCAATGCTGGGGAACTACCCATACATATGGTATACAAATAAAAAGCTTTAATAAAAAAAAAAAAGAAATGCTTGTTGATGGCTAATGTGGAAATAAATTCGTATGACTTCCCATGTAGCATCGATACATTGCTTCCCTTCTCGAGGGATGACAGAATTTGGAATCTGAAAATTGTAATCATGTTTTTTAAATATTTACATGTCATTGTACATACATAAATGTTTGACCTGAGTGTTAGGTCAAATGTATTTATATATATACACATATATGTATGTATATGTACATATGTATATACATAAATGTTTGACCTGAGTGTTGGGTCAAATGTGTATATATCTATATCTATATCTATATACACACATATATGTATGTATATTTATATGTACATATGTATATACATAAATATTTGACCTGAGGGTTGATCAAATGTATTATATGTATATGTATAGACATAAATAATTGGCCTGAGTGTTGGGTTAAATGTAATATATATATATATATATATATATATATATACATAAATGTTTGACCTGAGTGTTGGGTCAAATGTATTTTTATATAGATATAGATATATAGATATGTATAAGTATATACATAAATGTTTGACCTGAGTGTTAGGTCAAATGTATGTATATATACACACACATATATGTATGTATATTTATATGTACATATTTATATACATAAATGTTTGACCGGAGTGTTGGGTCAAATGTGTATATATCTATATCTATATCTATCTATACACACACATATATGCATGTATATTTATATGTACATATGTATATACATAAATATTTGACCTGAGGGTTGATCAAATGTATTATATGTATATGTATAGACATAAATAATTGGCCTGAGTGTTGGGTTAAATGTAATATATATATATATGTACATGTATATACATAAATGTTTGACCTGAGTGTTGGGTCAAATGTGTGTGTGTATATATATATATATATATATATATATATGTATGTATATTTATATGTATGTATATTTATATGTACATATGTATATGCATAAATAAGAATTGACCTGAGTGTTGGTCAAATGTATTTATATATATAATACATATTGTATATTTAATACTTTTGTGTCAACCCTCAGATCAAATATTTTTATATAGACACATATGTACATATACTTTATTATATATATGGTATGATATATATTGTATATGTGCATAGATAGGCATAATATATGAATATATTATATTTATATACATATATCGAGGGACATGTGTATATCGAGGGCCACCAGAATTTCTGGTGGAAAGGTGGTTGTTAAGTCTCCTTGGTGCTTGAAGAAGACCAAAATGACCTCACTGTCCCGGTCAAGGTGTGTCTGCCTGGGGCTGCTCAGAGAGCTGTCCCAAGTACAAACAGGACATGGGACTGTTGGCTCCAAACCTGTACCTCTCACATCCTGAGCTCCTGCAGTTGTGCTTTGCTCCTAAAGCTCGGTGTCTTCTTTAATGCAGACACAGCCCACTGGGCGATCCTGTGTTAGTTTCTGCCGTGTCTCCCAATGAGTTCCAGAGTTTTTCAGAGAGACCTTGGGAGTGTCCTTGTATCACTTCTTCCGTCCTCCCTGTGAGCTCTTGCCCTGCAAAAATAGTCTTCTCAGCAAACTGACTTTTGACATTCAAACAAAGCGGGCAGCCTGATGGAGAGTTGCACTCTCTGCAGAAGAGTTTGAATGCTTGGCAGTTTAGCTCAAGAAAGGACCTCAGTGTTGAATGAATGTATGACTACATGAATGAATGTATGAATGAATGAATGCATGAGTGAATGAGTTCTATCACCTTCACCATAGGATAGAAGGCATCAGGCAAAGACACAACAGGCTGGAGATCAGGATGGAAAGAGGGAGAAGAGCAGCAGGAACCCAAGACCCATTCCCATGCTCCCTCCTTGTATCTACCAGAACATGGTCTCATTTGCCTTGGATGGGTGACTGCAACCTGATGGAACATGGATGAAAATCACTAAGGGATCCCTTCCACGACCCCTCAAGTGGCCCCCCAATGGCACACAGGCAGGGCAGCTGGCCACTCAAGGAAACTCCAGTGTTAGAGAAACCCAAGCTTTCTTCAACCCAACACAGTATCTTATAAAGGGAGTAGAGGAGGGATGATGAGGATGAAGATGATGATGATGATGATGATTGATGATGATGGTGATGAGGAGGAGGAGGAGGAGGATGATGATGGTGATGATGATGGTGATATTATTGAGGGCTTTAAGGTATATGTTGAATGCAGTTGACTAGGAGTTGACTTGCCTGATCCCAGAGCTGCACATTGTTTGAGGGCAATCAAAACCAGTTGAAATTAGCTAAAAGGAGAACCCCAACTTTCTGCCCTGTTCTTCTGACCAGCCTCCCCCAATCTTCTCTGGGGGCTTCTGTTGTTACAACTTAGATGGCAGCTTCCCATAGCGCTCCCTCCCTTGTAAGAGCGTATTTAACCCTGTCCCTCTTGGGCTCTCCAGTACTTTCGTGCTGTGTGGCGGTCCCAGATCACAATCCCCTTGCTTCCTGTAAAGATCCTAGTTTTTGCTACTTTGATGGTATTCTTTATTTCAGGTGGTTTACAAGTGTTCTCATTTGGTCTTCACAGCAGCTCTATGAGACAGGTGTTATTAGTACCTTTATTTGGCAAATGAGGAAACTGAGGCAGGCAGAAGCTCAGGGTCACACAGCTAGTGGGATTCAAACTCAGGTGATTCTGATTCCAAACCCAAAGGGGAAGAAAGTCGGCAGTATAGATGGGGGAGCAGGGCAGAGCCCAGTGACCACATAGAGCAATGAGGGGAGCACTAATGGAAAGCAAGAATGAGAATCGATTCGTATGGAAATATGTAAAAAAATGGATATCTGTGTATAACCAAAAATGTTATTTTACATGTAACTGGGGAAAATAAAAGTATTTTTAAAAACCTACTTAGCCAAGAAAGGGAAAAAATCCATGTAAAGTTGATATGCTATTTTATTGTTTCTATTTTTTTCCTCAATTAAAAATATAAATCCAAAATTAAACATAAAAAAGCATGGTAAGAAGCAGAGCTGAACAGAGGATGAGCCAACTGAAGGAAGAAGCCAGTAGGACTCAAGAGCCACAGAGGCTGAAAGATATGGCCATGATGGCATGAGCCCAGAGCTGCAGCAAGAGACCATTAGGTGCTACAGCAGCTAGAGTAAAGTCAGAATTCTAATCCTGCCTCAAACACTGATTACTTGTGTGACCCTGGGCAAGTCATTTAACCTTTCTTCCTCATCTGTAAACTGGGGACAAAAATAGTACCTATCTCCCAGGATACTTGCCCACAGCTAATCAAATCATGCAATATATGTGAAGCACTTTGAAAAAAAAAATTAAAAGCTCTATATTAACGTTAGCGTCACATAGCAGTAAGAGATCAACCTTTAGAGTCAGAAATCTGAATTCAAATCCAGTCTCTGTCATATAATGATATTGGACAAGTCACTTAACTTCCTGAGGCCTCAGTTTCCTTTTCTGTAAAATGTAACTAGCTTCTAGAGCCCTTTCCATATCTAGGTTAGATTCTTTTTTTAAATAAAGCCTTTTATTTTCAAAACATATTCATAGATAATATTCAACATTTATGCTTGCAAAATCTTGTGTTCCACTTTTTTTCTCCCTCCCTTCTCTCCACCCCTTCCCCTAGATGGTAAGCAGTCCAATATATATTAAGCATGTGTAGGATAGTTTCTATGAAGCCAGACAAGCAATGTTAAATTCTAGTGCACCCCCCTAAGACCAAAAACAAAGAGACAGATGACATCAGACTCCAAGCTTCCCCACCAGAGAGCTGTGAGTAAGAGCAATATCCTCCCACTGCAGTGGGGAAGGAGAGAGATTGATGTAGAAACTTCCCAGAAGGCATCTCCACTAGTGGGTGGATGGGTACAGAGAAGGCTGATTACCTGCTTCGCCTCCCTCTTATTAACCTTTCAATTTCAATTAATTAAATGCCTTTTTTGCTGTGGCAATCATGCATTTTTTTTTGCATGTTCTGCATAGAGATGATCAATCATCACTGGTGGGTGTTTGAGTCAGAGTTTAAAAAGCTGATGGCCCAAAACAGAAAACATGCACTTGAGAAATACAGAAGGGCCGCAGAATTAAGTGAGTATCCATTATGCCGAAGGCTGCACTGATTCTGAGGAATCTCTTTAATTAGGTTCCTCCATATGACATTTTCTCACAAAAAAAGAAAAGAAAAAAGGAAATGGCTTAGATAGCTGTATTATCCAGTTAAGCCCACTTGGATATGATTTTTTTTTTCAGAAAAATTATAAATGGTTACGTCTTAACTGATCAAAGAGACATTATCTAATTTTTACAAATTTACAACAATAATATGATGAAAGGCAGCTGCCCTTCCCATTCAGCTCTCTCTTTGGAGAGGTATTAGCCCTAAGGTTTGTCACAGAGGAGAAACAATGATCTAGCTTCTCTTTTACTTGGGAAAACTTCTGTTTTGCCCTCAGTAGAGCATTCTCTCTGTTCCCACCTGGATGTTTTGTCTCCTATTGATCCACTTTCTCCAATAACCCATTCAGTGACTAGAGAATGGAAGGAAGAAGGGAGAAAGGGCAAAAAACTCTCCTTATGCTTTCAGGGTTTGACTCTGTCACTATTTCAAGCAACTCACTGCTCAAATGACTGGCTTTTTCGTTTTTCTCGATAATCTAAGAGGTATGACTTGGTCTTCTCAGAAACAGGATATTTTCTATGTCATAATATCTGCCTTTTATCAAATGGCTCAAAGTCTTATGGTCCTTTCAAACTGATTAATCACCCTATCATGATGAGGTTATAGGAAGATGCCTTAATACCTCGTTTACTCTGTTGATTAAATGATTAATATGAAAGTGTCAAACCTACTCCCTTCTCATGCTTCACTGCCTCTCTTTGGTGCTTGCAGAATTATTTTCCCCAAATTAATAGATTGATAGATAAATGTGAATGAGGAATGAAGAGAAAAAGAAAAAATGAAAGAACATGTTAAAGTCTCGCTTCTCAGATGGTCACTGCCCACCTCATGGAATATGTGGGGCTCTCTCCCAAAGCTTAAGACTCTAGGGTCCAATGGAAATCATGTCCTCACCCTTCAGATAAGAACCCACCTGTCCTGGTTGAAAATTCTTCCATGAGTCTCTGTAGCATATAGGGTGTTCCAAATGGTGGTCTGGTCAAAACATCTCCAGGAGTCCCTTTCCAAACAACATAACCTACACATCTCCAGAGATCCCTTTCACATATAAAATTATCCTACTAAAGGATCAGGCAAAAAATTCTTCTTTATTCTTTTACCAAATGTAGGTCACTGGAAATTTCCCCGAAGGATTCTACAAATGAGCGAGGCAATCCAAATGGAGATTCTAATTCACTCTCACTAGGACAAACAGGTTAACTTAAAAGAAAATAAACTCTGAAAGTCCTCAAAAAGGTATATGCCTCCCAGAAAAGAAAAAGGAATTAAGGCCATGGGGCTGATTGTTCCAGATTTCCAGGTCAGGAGTCAAACCTTATCCTATAGACCTGTGAACCATACAAATGGCAGACACATGATCTAGACCCATGTCACTGTAAGGTCAGTGTAAGGTCTTAAAAGTTAAAAAGAGGGAAGAAGAATGAACATGTGAAAGCTTTCTTAGAGGGCTCTAAGCAAATTAAAATGATCAGGTGATCTGAAAAGGGTACAGCCATGAAACAGATATCTGTATGCGGGCATTCAAGGAAATGAGTTATCCCAAATGAACTGGTCTGACTTAGAAAAGACAGGAACAGAATACAGACTCTCCAATTACAGAATAAAACAAAAGACCAAATAATGCTCATTTTTCTTCCAGTGTAGGTATTGTCAAACTACAATCTATGGGTCATATGTAGCCAGCCGTCTGTTTTTTGCACAGCCTGGAAGATAAGAAGGGTTTTTAAATTTTTAAATGAGTGAAAAAAATTAAAAGAAAAATAATACTTTGTGACACATAAAATTTATCTGAAATCCAAATTTCAGTGTCCACAAATAAAATATTGGAACCCAGCCATGTTCATTAGTTTATGTATTGTCTATTGCTAGCAGCCACTATGACTTTGGAAATTAGCTTTTGCTGCAGATTTGATAATGTTTCTTAATGAATTCCACCTAAAAATTACCAGGCAAAATAACGCTTACATTCAAAATATATTGTGTTAAAGTCAACTAGACGTTAAGTAACATTTGAATCGTGATTAACATCAAGTTACTTTATATTTCCAGTACCGTGAAAAGTTAAAACATGAAGCAAGAGCTCCTTTCTTAAACATGTTCCGCAAGAGATGTCTTATCTGAACTCAAACTACAGTTCCAACTTCTGTTTTCAGACCTTGAAGCAAGTGCAAATTTCCATATTTCAAAATCCATTTAACGGTGCAATTAAGAAGCTTCCCCTTAACCTTCAATTAGAAGTGATGAATCTACAATGTCGTTTGTTTTTCAAAGAAAACTATCACAAGGTGATATCTTGACTTGCAAGTGAATTAGATTTAAGGGACGCAAAGTTGTACAAAGTTGTGGGTCTCACTCTCTCTTCGAGAGTCTTGGAAGACCAGTAGCGAGACAAAAGTCAGGATAGCTAGCATTGGCCCAGGATGTAGTAAGTAACCTTGGTCTCTTTGATATCTGGCCAAGCTCTAAACTCTCTGTAGCACCTGCTTCAGTCATCTTCATGGCTGTTGGAAGAAACTGTTCTCATCTGCTCATTCGGCAATGTAATGACATGCTAAAAGACAAATGTCAAGAGAACACTGTAGCATATATATTTATATATGTATATATATATATATTAGATTGATTTATATCAATATATAGATAAATAGATCATATATATATATATTTCCCCTGAGGCAACTGGGGTTAAGTAACTTGCCCAGGGTAACACAGCCAGGAAGTGTTAAGTGTCTGAGGCCAGATTTGAACTTAGGTCCTCCTGACTTCAGGACTGGTGCTCTATCCATTGCACCACCTAGCTGCCCCTAATATTAATGCTTTCCAAACGAGGAAAATATTCAATTAAAATCATATGCTCATGGATTGTTAACAATCTTTGGCTGTACTTACCACAGTCCCCCTCTTTTTCTTTCTTCATTTCTCTTCTCTTTTTCTTCCTCTGTCTCTCTCTTTCTGTCTCCCTCTTTTTCTCCATCCCCCCTTCCATCCCTTATTTCCAATCTGGTACCAAATCTTTTTGTTTCCACTTTTATATACTTTATTCCATCCAAGCTTATCTTTACTCAGACAGCTGTCACTCTAGTTGGGGTGCTCATGACTTCTGTCCTGGACTCTTGAAATAGCTTCCTAATTCTGCCTGCCTCTAGTCTCTTCCCACTCTAGTCCATTTACCTCACAGCTGCCAAGTCGATTTTCCTAAAGCTCAGGTCTGAACCTATCACCTCAATTAACTACGATGGCTCCTTATCAATATAGACTCCTGTATGGCATTTAAAACCCTTCCCAAGCTGGCCCTGTCTTTTCAGCTCTCCCCATCTCTTCCCTTCCTGTATTCTTTAACCCAGAGTATGGTTTTATTTCTTCCTCACACACAATCCTCCACCTCTCCTCTCCCTTCCTTTGCATTTTCTGTTCCTCAGACCTGGATATAAACCCTCTGTACTTAACTGTACCTCTTAAAACTCCTCACACCGGAGGGATAATTTCAGAAAAACCCTGCAAAGATCTACACGAACTGACACATGGGGAAGCGAACAAAACCAGGACAACATTGTACACAGAAAGAGCAACATTGTAATGATGATCAGCTGTGAATGACTTATTCCCCTCATCCATACAATGATCCAAGACAATCCCAAAGGATTCATGATGAAAAATGCTTTCCACATCCAGACAAAGAACTGATGAAATTTGAATGCATGTTGTTTTTCACTTTCTTTATTACTTTCATTCTTTTTGATCTATATCTTCTTTTACAAGATGGCTAATATGAAAATATATATAATCTATATCAACCTGTATCAAATTGTCAGAGACAGGGAAGGGGAAGGAGAGAATTTGGAACTCTTTCTATGTTTCTGATACTCTGCTACAAAGACACAAAGAATGGCAAAAGACAATCCTTGTCCCCAAGAAGCTCACAATCCAATGGGGGAGACACTAAGAGAACAAGCAAGCTATGGAGAGGATATTATTGCTTCTCCTTTCCCCTCCTCCCAAAAAAGATTAGATAGATAGACAGACAGACAGACAGACAGACAGATAGATAGATAGATAGATAGATAGAAGAACATACCTATAAATAGGCCATAATTAAAGATCAGGGACTATATAATTTTGTTTTTATATGACCAGTACCTGGCACAGTGTACAGTTCAGAGGAAATGCTTAATAAATGCTACTGATTGGTTGATTGATCATCCTTGGGCTTACATAAATAATCCTTTGAAAATTCAATATGTCTTATTACCAGAATATCGGCCAATAGTCGATCAATTTGGGGGAGGAGCCTGACTGATGAAAAGATTAAAAAAAGTTTGGTTATAGAATTGTAATACGTGGTTCAAATTAGTAGACAGAATGTCTTACCAACGAAATCACAGCTCCTCTAAAGTATTTATGTCAACTAAAGTATTTATGTCAAACCATTGTTTATTTTTAGAAATTAATATTAGACATTAAGAATCAAAACTATGTTTTTCTTTTTGTCAAAGGATAATTGACATATCTCTAATAGCAATAGCAAAAAGAGCTTTTATTATCTGTCTGCTGCACTGAATACTGACTGTCTCATATTATTCCCTTGGCACCAATGCCTGCACTTTGAAGAAGATAATCAATCAATCAATTGGCAATTAATGCTAGCAAAAAAAAAAAAAAAGAAACCTGCAATGAGATTAAACATCAATGAATTGGGCAATGGATGAGCAAACTGGGGTACATGAATGTGAAGAAACAGTCAAAGAAAAGAGAGGCTATCAGATTATTCTTTCTTGTAGATATGATTTCTCCTGCACAAAAAATGATGTGTGGAAATAACTATATATATATTCGATTTCTTAAGTATTCTAACATAATTATCATGTAGTGGATATCCTGCCATCTAGGGGAGGGGTGGGGAGTGGGGGGAAAAATTTGTGTCAGAGGGCTTTGTAAGGGTTGGTGTTTAGGAATTACCCATACATATGTTTTGCAAATAAAAAGTATTAATAAAAAAAATTTAAAAAAAAAAGAAAATGAAAATGTTTACAAAATCACCTGAAAAAAAAAAAAAAAAGAAAGAAAGAAAAGAGAGGCAACGTAGTAGTGGATAGGAGAACCAGATTTGTAATAGGAAGGACCCAAATTCAAATCACACTGCAGAATCTTACTAGCTGTGTGATCTTAGGCTAGTCACTTTTCTTTCTGTGTCTCTGTTTCAGTCAAATGTTCTGTCAAATGGTTGAAAATCAAAATTCAGGTCTCCTTCTGCACCTTGCTGTGACCTGGTTTTCAGGGCAGGTACAAAGGAAGCTCTAGCACTGCCTTGGGCAGTGGAGAAACCAAATCAAATCCAACAGGACTGGATTGTTCTGATTATAAATATAATATCATATTTAACTTAATTAATTATATTAGAAATATAATAAACTGAATGTATTCCAAGTCATAGGGAACATTTTCAACTCTTTGTTTTCAAAGGATTCAGAAATCCTATTCCTCTTCTCTAAAAGGAGAAAGTTGGCCTCTGAAAACTCTTCCAGCTAAATTTAGAGCTCTATGAAAAAACAAACAAACAAACAAGTATTAATAATTAAGAGAACAGTGCAAAGCCTTGAATGAATTGGATGAATAAGGAAAGTAAAATCAGGAGAACAAGGTTTGCAGATGATGAGCTCCAAGTAGCAATACCTAGTTCAAAATAAACAAATTCACAATGGCCATTCACTTTGCCAAAAGACAGCCAAATATGAAATAGAGTTGGAAGAGCATATAGTAAGACTAACCAGAGTTAACCAGAGGAAGGAGAAAGACACCATTAGAGGAAGGGTATTATGGGGAGGGAGAGAGCAAGTAATTTCATAGTGGATATAGTCCTGAAAAGAACTTATCAAAGATCTTCAATATAAGCAGATCCTTTTTTTTTTTTTAAAAAAACAGCCTTGGGGGTTTTTTCTAGAGAGACCAGAAAAGCAGAGATGGGAATTCAGAGAGGGTCAAAGAGAGAGGAAGTGCTAGAGAGCTCAAAGATAAGCGGACTCAAGGAGCCAGATAGAGTGTACCTGGAATAAGAGATCCCAGACCTGTCCAAAGATATGCTAACCAGTATCTCAAAAGGTTGTTTAAAGATATCCAGATGTTGGGGGATGGACAATGGGGATTGATAAAAAGTCCCTTCCTCACAATCACTCTACAGCTAAAGATAGTCTGGAAATAGTCTGATAATAGCTTCTTCCTGACAGGGGAAGAGATTAAGTCACATCACATAGACCACAAGCAAATAGGATGAAACTTCATAGATTTTGAGCTGGAAGGGACCTGAAGGATTATTGACTGCAGCTTTTTAAAAGACGCGATACTTAATGACTCAGTTGTTCAGTTGTGTTTGACTCTTTGTGAGGTTTTCTTGGCAGAATACTAAAGTGGTTGGCCAGTTCCTTCTCCAGTTCATTTTACAGATGAGGAAACTGGGGCAAACAGGGCTAAATGACTTGCCCAGGGTCAAACAACTAATAAGTGCCTGAGGCTGGATTTGATCTCAGATAGATCAGTCTTCCTGATTCTGAGACACTGCAGTGCACCACCTAGCTGCCCAAACTATGGCTACCAAATGGCAATTCACTGGCCAATATTGGTTCCAGAGGACAAATGATGAAACATTCTTCTTTACTTTTAAAAAAAAGTGAGAGACTATGGATGCTACATGCTGCACACACTGGCAGATGCAAATAATCACCATGTAAGTTGATTTGTTCAACTGTTTTTGAATTGGTTTTGTTTTTGCTTTGTTACATGGAAATGTTCCCTGCTGGAGAGAAGCCATGAGCATTGGGAAATGTCTGCAGGGTACAACCACAATTAACAACAAAAAAACCTCTTTTTTTATTAAAGCTTTTTATTTTCAAAACATATGCATGAATAATTTTTCAATACTGACCCTTGCAAAACCTTGTGTTCCAAATTTCTCCCCCACCTTCCCTAGATGGCAAGTAATCCAATCTATGTCAAACATGTTTAAAAAATTTATATGTTAAATCCAATATATGCATGCATATTTATGCAATTCTCTTGCTGCACAAGAAAAATCAGATCAAAAAGGAAAAAAATGAGAAAGAAAATAAAATGCAAACAAACAACAACAACAAAAAGTGAAAATACTATGTTGTGATCCACACTCAGTTCCCACAGACCTCTATCTGGGTGCAGATGGCTCTCTTCATCACAAGGTCATTGGAACTGGTCTCAATCATCTCATTGTTGAAGAGAGCCACATCCATCAGAACAGATCATCATATAGTCTTGTTGTTGCCTTGTACAATGATCTCTTGGTTCTGCTCACTTCACTTAGCATCAGCTCATGCAAATCTCTCCAGGCCTCTCTGAAATCATCCTGCTGGTCATTTCTTACAGAATAATAATATTCCAGGACATTCATGTACCATAGTTTATTCAGCCATTCTCCCACTGTTGGGCAACCACTCACTTTTCAGTTTCTTGCCACTACAAAAAGGACTGCCACAAACATTTTTGCACATGTGGGTCCTTTTCCCTCTTTTGTAATCCATTTAGGATCTAAGCTCAGTAGAGACACTGCTGGGTCAAAGGATAGGCACAGTTAATAGTCTGTTGGGCATAGTTCCAACAACTCCACCAACAATACATCAGTGTCCCAGTTTTCCCACTTCCCCTCCAACATTCATCGTTATCTTTTCCTGTCATTTTAGCCAATCTGAGAGGTGTATAGTGGTACCTCAGAGTTGTCTTAATTTGCATTTCTCTGATCAATAGTGATTTGGAGCACCTTTAACTAGAAATGGCTTCAATTTCTTCATCTGAAAATTGTCTGTTCATATCCTTTGACCATTTACCATTTGGAGAATGGCTTGAATTCTTATAAATTTGAGTCAATTCTCTATGTATTTTAGAAATGATGCCTTTGAAGCAGCTAGGTGGTGCAGTGGATAGAATGTCAGCTCTGAAGTTAGGAGGACCTAAGTTCACATCCAGCCTCAGATATTTAATACTTCCTAGCTGTGTGACCTTGGGCAAGTAAGTCATTTAACATTTATCAGAACCTTTGAATATAAACATTTAATAAGAAAACTCTTAAAATAATTAAACAAAGGCAAAGAGGAAGAATGGTACCTATTGTGAGTGGCAAGACTTCTTAAACTTTTTTCACTTGTAACCAACCTCTTTTCCCCCCAAAAAAAATTTTATGACCCTGTGTATATAAATGTATGAAATAGAGATACAAATCAAACATTTACTGATGATAAATGATAATTTTGCAATCCCCCACATTCAGTTACAAGACCTCATATGGGATCTTAAACCACACATTAAGAAGCTGGGGTTAGTGGGGTTATGAGCCCACATCATAAACCCAAGAGTATAAGCTCAGGATTGTCAGGAACAAGCAAACTGCCAATGGATTCACCTCCCTTGGAGATACTTGCCGTCTTTTGTGTCCCAAACAAAGATAATGTGGACCCTGCAGACTTGGATTCCCCAAAGATGGTCATTTCAGGGTAGATACACATCAAGATTTTTATCTTTGGTTCTCCACTTTTGAAAATAGCTGAGAGGCAATTGAGCAGGTATCCACCCTGGTTCAAATCTCAATTCCCCCTCCCTCCCAGTAATTTCTCTCTAAAGGAATTAAAACCTTATTTACAAACACTCTGTGAAACAATAAACCCACTGAGCTCTGGAAGGCAGGGAGATTGGGACTGAAGCATTTGCTTTCTCCCCCTAAAGGGTCTTTGGGTTTGGAGTCATGCCCAAATCCAGATTCCTAAGGAAGGGAACTTCTCCTCTGGAGAGAGGGGTCAGATTCCTTTTCCTTATCTCTAGCTGCTCACATCTTCATCCCACAATTCCAAGAGACTCGGTTTTAGCTCAGATCGTCTCCCCAAAATGAAATACAAAGATTCTCTCTGTCTACAGTAGAACAAGTATAGGAGTGCTTCTTATTTTCTCCACTGAAATGCTAAAAACACAACTGACTCAAAAAGATGTATCGACAAAGAAGTAAAACATGAAACTGCAATTCTTCATGTATTCTCCCATTAAAACATGGAGCACTTAGTGAGATTGTTGTTTCACCTTGGCTTTGCACTGTCCAAACAACTCTCTCGTTCTCTGTGTCTTTTGACCAGGCAGGGTTTAGTCTTTATCATCTCTTCCAAACTTTTCGAAGAAAGGTGTAATTCTAAAACACCTCCTCCTTTTGTCAGTCAGCTTTGACTGAGGGATCTGGCAGTTCCCAAATTCTTGAATTTATGAAGTTGCCTACAAGGCTAGGAACAGACATCTCAGGGTCATTATTTTCTTCACCTATATTCCAGGAAAGAAAGAACAGATCAGAAGAGGAGGCTAGAGTCAAGAGATCCATATTTAGGCTTACCTAGACAAGTACATGCTCTAGCAGCTATATGCAGATAATCAGCATTACTACCCATGTGGTGAGGGCAAGGATACCCCTCTCTATTCTCATAGGAAGTCTCAGAGTGTTCTATGCCAGGATTCCAAAAAGAGGAAGAAGACACTGAGAGAATAGAAGTTGTCTCTCCTCTTAAAGTCTACTGAGTCAATGGTTCTTTCTGGTCCAGAGGCCAATAAAAGGATTGCTTCATCATTACAAAATGCCAGGTCTTTTAGCATGAATACAAAGACCTAGATGTGATGGAGGGTCCCACAGAAAAAGAGCTCAACTGTTTCCCACATAACACCTGAAACAGAGCATACATAGAGGAAGTTATATTTCCTATAATGCTAGGTGACATAGTGGATAGAGAGCTAAGCCTGATTCATGAAGACCTGAGTTCAAATCCAGCCTCAGTCGCTTAATAGCCAGATGTCTTTGGGCGAGTCACTTAACCTGTTTGCCTCAGTTTCCTCATCTGTAAAATGGGGATAATAATAGAACCTGACTTTTTAGGGCAGTATAAATGTTAGTTATTATGATTTTGTTGTTCAGTTGTTTCAGTCATGACCAACCCCCAATTTGGGAGTTCTCATGGCAGAGATACTGGAATAATTAATATTTCCTTCTCCAGTTCATTTACAGATGAGGAAACTGAAGCAAACAGGATTAAGTAACTTGCCCAAGTCACACAGTTAGTAAGGGTCTGAGGCTGGATTTAAACTCCAACCCTAGTTCTCGATCCACTTCACAACCTAGCTGTACTTTATTATTATTATTTGTGTGTATAAAACATTTATTTTAATAATATTTTATTTTTCCAAATACATGCAAAGATAATTTTCAACATTTACCATGGCAAAATCTTGTGTTCCAGTTTTTTCTCCCTTTCCTCTCCCCACCCTGTACTTATTATTATTACTATTGTTATCATTGTTATTACAATAACTTGACCTCACTTACTGAAGAAAATTCTCTGAACTACATTTCTGAGAAGATTCTATGTGATCAAATAATGAAATGATACCACTAAACAAGGTCACTGATTAGATAAAGAGACTTTTCAGTCCAGGAGATTCGAAAATGTTGTAGGAAAAGCTTGCGCAGGAGTCCGGCACTGACAGCGGAAGTGTGGGGAGAGGATGTGGGAGTCTTTTGGTAGAGATATGAGAAATGACGCAAGTAGCATTGAAATAGGAGTAGAAGAAAAGGTCCTGTAATCATAGGTTTAGAGCTGAAAGAAACTTAGAGGTCACTGATTTCAAAACAACTGATTTTACAAATACGGAAACTGAGGACTTTGTTTCTTGCCCAAAGTCCAGAATTGACTTTGACTGATTGAATGCAGCACTTTGTTCATTATACCATGTAGAAGGAGCCTCACAGAGAGAAATAAAAATCGAATGGACCTCTCCATGGCATATTGATCTCTGTCGTTCCATGTGGACTATTGTGGGAGCTACAACAAGAAGCTTCCAAAGATAATTATGCTGTCTGCAGTGTTACCTGGAGAGGCCATTGTGGCTTGAGATGTTGAGCTTCAGGGCTATGAATTTGTCCCTCCTCACTATATTATGGAAGCAAGGGAATTAGACAAGAAGTTGATTTGGTAAACTCCCTAGAGATATGGAAGCCGTTTGCATATGATTATGGGAAATGTTTACTACATATTTCAATTCATTGTTGATTTTGCGATTGTTTAAATTTGTGCCTTTTGCTTTTAAAATCATGTTTTCCTTTGGCATGGTATGACACGTAGATTAGTGGAGAAAGAGACAGAGAGAGAAAGAAAGAGACAGACAGAGACAGAGATGACAGAAAAAATAGATGGATAGAGATAGATGATGGATAGCTGGATGAATGAATGGTTGGATGGAAATATAGCTAGCAAGCATAGATAGGATGGACACAAGGATGGATGGATGGAAAGGACAGACAAGATATCTAAGTAGAAAGACAGATGAATGATTAGCACTTTTATTAAATACTTGGTCCCATCTTTAGTCCTCTCCAGCCTAGTTCCTCATCAAAACCAAACAATGGCTAACATTTACTCCCCCTCTCTCTTTTCCCTGTCAGACCTTGATAAGAACGAGAGCTCTACATTTCTAGGACACTCTGAAATGTGACATTGTATTTGATGGTCTGATTAGCTCTGGGGTCTGATTAGCAATTATGATCTTTAAAAATTGAATCAAAAGGAGCAACATTTTTCAATTTCACCTCTTTGGGTCTCAATTTCCTCATCTGTAAAATGGGGAGTTAAATTAGTCTCTGAGATCCCTTCCAGCTCTAAATCTACGATCCTAATTTAAAAACAAAACAAAACAAAACAAAAACAAAACTTTCCCACTCTCCCAATTTACAATTCTTTTCATTGGATTTTTAATTGAATCACCATTTGATGAGAAAACACTTCCAGAGCTCTTAATACTTCATATTACAATCAACAGATGCTGGATGTTCATATGTTGGGTGCATTGTAGTGGAAATTTCATTCTGTCATGGGTCATAGGATCATAGATCTTGGGTGAAAGAGACCACAGAGTCCAACACTCATTTGACAGGAAGAGAAAGAAGAAATCCAGAGAAATTAAGTGACTTCCCCAGAGTCACTCAGTTTGGATCAAAAGCCTAGAGGATCATAGCCTTAGAATGGACCTCTGAGCCCAGATGTCCTAATTTCTTTATTTTACAGCTGAGAAAACTGAGGCAGGAAAGTGGAGTTGCCCACGGTCACATAGATAGTCTAATTCTCACATTCTGGGATTCTGTGAAATAATCCTTTAAAAGACTTCAAAGGTAACTTCTTTTTGTTACTAAACTTCTTCATTGTTTTTTGTTGTTTTGTTTTGGTTTTTTTGCTGAGGCAATTGGGGTTAAGTGATTTGCTCAAGGCAAGCTTCTTCATTGTTGAAATTAAAACTTATCTATCCACCTATCCATCCATCCATCCTTTCATCTATCATTCTATCTATCTATCCATCTATCTGTCTATCCATCCATTCCATCCATCTATCTATCCTTCTTATCCATCCATCTACCGGGATGGACTTCCCAGGAAGTCTATCTATCTCCCCATCCATCCATTCTTCTATCTATTGATTGATCACTACATCCATCCATCTATCTTTTTATCATCCATCTATCTGTCTCTCTATCCATCTATCTATCCACCTATCTATCTTATCTATATATCTATCTATATCTACCTATGCATCCATACATCTATTTATCAATTGATCACTACATCCATCTTTCTATCTATCCATCCATCTGTCTGTTTGTCTATCCATCTATCTACCTATTTAGCTATCTATCCATCCACTCCTCCATCTTCTATCTATCTATCTATCTCAGCCCTTGAACATTGCCCTTACCCTGAGGCTGCTCCCATCTGAGTCTCTTGGGCCTGCTTTGGGCTCTGCAGGATTTCACAGAGGTGGCAGACTGGCCAGAGGTGGTCATGGCAATAAACCTTTATTATGGGAATGGTCTAACTCATGCAAGGAAAGGCTTGGCACCTAAGAGGTGCCCAGGAGGAAGAAGAAGCAGGAGCAAGGAAAGAACGACCAAGGGCTTCAATACATTTGGGCTTAATCACTGCAGGGACAAAAATACACCAGGAGATTGGTCCTCTGGTGGGAATTATCTTCAAATCCCAAAAGGAAGAAGACTCCTCAAAAAGTCTGTGTTGAATACTGGATAGAAGTTGGACATAAAGTCAAGAAGGCCTGGATTCAAATCTTGCCATTGACTCTTACTGGCTGTGTCCTGGACATCTCAGAGATTGTCAATCTGTCCCCATCCACTATAAAATGAGGGGGGCAAGGCTCAGACTCTAGGCCCCCTCCCAACTCTAAACCTATGGTTCCATGATAAATGCTCTATGCCTGACATGTCTAGATTATACTAAATTGGGGTTTCTCATCCTAGTCCTTCTGAAAGGCTGAAAGCCTGCATTCAATAGCATTTTGTTCAAATAAGAGCCAGAGATTTTATAAGGGAGAGAATAGAATTAGATTCAGGTGTGACTGTTAGGTTTCCCATCTCTGGTAGGGGCAGGGATTGGTTAGTGAAGTGAGCTTAAGACTTAACTCCAATTGCCTCACCAAAAAAAAAAATTAAAAATAAAAAGACAGTGATTCAGAACAATTCTAAAAGATTCACAATGAAAAATGCTATCTCCAAGGAAGGAACTGATGAACTCCAAATGCAGATTGAAGCAGTTTCTTGCTTTTTATCATCGCTTTTAGTTTTTGTGTTTTTCTTTCAACATGGCTAAAATGGAAATATGTTTTGCATGACTTTGCATGTATAACTGATTTTATATTGCTTATCTTCACAATGTGGGTAAGATCAGCAAGAGGGAGGGAGAGAATGGGAAGTGAAATGTTTTCAAAAGAAATGCTGCATGGCAAGGAACTGGAAACTGAGTGGATGCCCATCAATTGGAGAATGGCTGAATAAAATATGGTATATGAATATCACGGAATATTATTGTTCTGTAAGAAATGACCAGCAGGGTGATTTCAGAGAGGCCTGGAGAGACTTGCATGAACTGATGCTGAGCGAAATGAGCAGACCCAGGAGATCATTATACACGGCAACAACAAGACTATACGATGATCAATTTCCATGGATGTGGCTCTCTTTAACAGTGAGATGTTTCAAACCAGTTCCAATTGTTCAGTGATGCAGAAAGCCATATACACCCAGGAAGAGGCCTGTGGGAACTGAGTGTGGTTCACAACATAGCATTTTCACTCTTTTCATTGTTGCTTGCTTGTATTTTATTCTGCTGCTTCTTTTTTTTTTTTTACTGGTTTGATTTGATTGTTCTTGTGCAGTACAATGATTGTATAAATATATATGCATATATTGGATTTAACATGTATTTCTATCATGTTTAACATACATTGGACTGCTTGCCATCTAGGGGAGGGGGGAGGAAAGGGAGGGAAAATTGGAACACAAAGTTTTGCAAGGTCTAACATTAAAGAATTGTTCACACATATATTTTGAAAAATAAAAAGCTTTAATAAACAAGGGAATGCTACAAATAAATAAATATGCTAATGAATGAATTTAAAAAAAAAAGAAGTAACTGGAGTTGTGATGTGGCAGGCCTATATTTATTGACAGTACTGAAGAGGGCTTTTAAAAACACAATCAATTGCTATGTGACATCCAGGACAAAATTCTGAATTCTCATAGATATGCTGAGGGCCAGCAGGAAATATATACAGGGAATTGGGAGGAATAAGAGTATCCAAAGATACTCTTATTTTTCCTGTAATGGAGGACTAGCCAAGGGGTGCCTGCTTCTGGAGGATACAGTGATATGGAATGGAGGCTCCTGAACCTCCACTTCAGGGAATGCACAAGTATTTTAAGGCTGTTTCCTGTTATTTACTACATGGAAAAGAAGTGGGTTTTTTGATTGACTGCTGGCTATTATGTGAGCCCCCGGCCTCCTAGGCAAGTCTATACCTGGGATGAATCTGTTTGTATCATCTTTCCGTTGATACAGGGCCTTGTGAGGCCCAAAGAACCTTAAAACATGTAAGAGGTAGCCTAATCCCCAAATATAGAGTAGGAAGCATCCTTCACAATCATATAATTTAGGTACAAGTGCTTCAATAAATGGCTTGTGTCTGGGAGTGGGCCGGCCTTGGGAAACAGTCTGCTTGAGCCAGCCCAGTAGCGCGTCACCCCGGCAAAAGAGACACTATGTCCTCTATGGGAGGGAGCAACATGTCCAACAGTTGTACCAAATTCAGAAGTGAGCGTGGTGGAGGAAATGCTTTAAGTCTGAGCTCACTCTCCCCAGGGACAAAGGTACTAGATGGAAGAGGATGCTTCGGCTCAGAGAACTGTTTTTATACTTTGATTTTCCTATACCTTTTCAGTAAAGATCACTTTATAACAGCTAATTGCTGTGAGGTAGCTAGATGGATACTGGGGAGTTAATCAGTGATGGAGTTCATCCATTGGTGAAAATACCCCAGAAAGGGGGCTCGAGCCAGTAGCCTTAGAAAGATACTGGATACACTTAGCACCAGTTCCCTTGGGGAAAGCCAAGCTGCAGATTTAGTTAGGAACAAAATGGCTCTTCCTGGGAGTGAAGACAGCCCTCCCTTTATTTGAGGGATGAACTGTCATTACCCTGGGATCAGAAGTTTGGACCCGGAAGGGATCCCAAAGGCCATCTAGTCCAAAGCTTTCCCATTTTATAAATGAAGAAACTGAGACCTAGAGTAGCAGCAAGCAAGTGGGAGATTCAGATCCTCTGATTCCCAAGCCAGTGCTCTTTCTACCCACTCAAAGAACATTCTTTAGTTCCAATTAATTATAACAAAGGTATTCTATTCTATAATATATATGTGAATATTGTTTCCTTTGAGCTATGAAAAGTAGGAAAGTAATCTTCATGGGAAATGAGACATTGGATATATTTTTGGAGAGTTTCCCCAAGTTCAGAGTTGGGAAAAATGAGAAGAATTTTGGAGGAAAAAACCTGATGAAGTATTGACAGATGGGTAGCTTAGTGGACAGAATCCTGTCCAGAAGACCCAAGTTCAAATCCAGCCTTGGATATTTACTAGCTGTGTGACTTTTTGTTTGCCTCAGTTTCCTTACCTGCAAAATGGGCATTATAATAAAAAAACCTGCCTCCTAAGGTTGTTGTGAGGATTAAATGTGATAATAATTGTAAAACACTTAGCAAAGTGCCTGCCACATAATGTTATAGAAATGTTAGTTATTGGGCAGCAAGGTGGTACAGTGGATAGAGCACCAGCCCTGAAGTCAGGAGGATCTGAGTTCAAATCCTATCTCAGATACCTAACACTTTTAGCTGTGTGGCCCTGGGCAAGTCACTTAACCTCAATTGCCTCATCAAAAAAAGAAAAAGAAAAAAAAAAAGAAATGTTAGCTATTGCTATTATTATTGTATATGAATTATTCTATTTTAAACCCTGACTAAGCCTAGAGGAAGCTGGGGTCAAAGTGGGTAGGGTAAGCAGTTACTACATAAACTACATAACCACATAAATTATAGTTATACTATCAGTCTCTTACTTGTACCTAAAATAAATGATTGTGAAGGATGCTTCCTACTCTATATTTGGGGATTAGGCTACCTCTTACATGTTTTAAATACACTGGAGAGCTCTAGTTTGCTGCTACAGAAGATTACAGAGCATCATAGAGTGGGACTAGTAGTCAGCCATGTCTGGGCAAAGGCAGCCCATGGCCCAGGAGCCTGAGAGACTCAGACACCATCCCTGCTCCACCCCACCTCCAAAAAAGATTTGTTTTTTTTCCCAGACTTCCAAATGTGCAGCTAACTCAGGCTGTCTCGGCTGCTGGTGGTTAATCCAACGTCTAGTTTGATCTGAAATCTTTCCCTACCTCCTCCTTTCTTCCCCATCAGTAACAATCACACTCAGATTGTGACATGTTCCTCTTGCTTTTTTATGTCTTTCAAGGCTCCCAGGTCAGGTCATTCTACCTCAGGAAAAAGCTTTCAAAAGCAGAGAAACACATCTTCTTTGATTCCTTCTCACTGTTTCAATTTGTGTACAACTACCTCAAGAAAATCTCCCCCTCTGTTCCATGGAAGGGTCCCCGAATGGCAGGAATACTCATGGCGGCTTACAATGCCCAATAAGTGGGAGTATTATTAGAGCTGTATCTTATATCAAAGAAGAAGAAGAAGAAAAATGATTTGCTGACTGTGTCAAAACCAACCAAACAAATCAACTGTCCCCATCAGTTCTGAGCTCAACCACAGCTGGAAGCCTGCTCAGGAAGGTCCCATATCTTTAGCTACTTCCTTCCACATCTTCCTTTAATTCAAACTAATTCTCCTCAATCATCAAAACTCAAGGCAGAAAGGCAGTGATATAGTGGATAAGGGACTGATTAGACCAGGCATCAGGAAGTCCTGAGTTTGAATCCTGCCTCAGACACCTACTAGCCATGTGACATTCAGTCAGTCAAGAAATATTTATTAAGTGCCTGCTAGGTGCTGGGCCCTGTGGCGAGTCTTGGGGATACCATTAATTAAAAGAAAGCTAGTCCCTGTCCTCCAGAAGCTTACAATCTAATAGGGGAAGAAAAGCACAAAAGGAAGGTGAAAGGGAGGCGAGGGTGTGGTGGGAAAGTCAAATAACCCTCGGCAAGTCACCCATGTCACCGAGTTCCAATGTCCTCATCTGTAAAATGGGTATAATGATAGCATCGACCTCACAGGATAGTTATGAGGATTAAAATGAGGTCATTTGTGTGCAATGGCATTCCTTTGGACGGCATGCATCTCATTAGGCACGCCAGCCAAGTGCATGGACCTGACCAGCCTTCAGATCATAGAGAGATAGCCCTGCTCCTTCCTGGCTGTGGGTGACTCAGCCCCGGATGAGTCTCCTCTCCTCAGTTACTGAGCCCGAACACCAGATGCTACACAATACCACATCTGCTGGAAGAGGAGGCAGATCTCTGGGAAACAGCTTTGGAGCAAACTCAATGGCTTCCAGTTGGGAGTATGGGGAGGCAGGGAGAGAAGGGAAAGTCACTAAGGCAGAACCAAGACCTCCTGGGTCCCCTATAGTGTGGACTCAACCAGTTGGGCTTGTCCTGGGGACTCCTGGGAGTCTTGTCTCTTCTTTTTAGTTTCCTTTGCTCTAGCACCAATCCTGGGAATAAAAACGCTCGCCTGAAAACCAATGGAGCAACCTTGCAATTAGATGAGGGATGCCCCAGAAGCACAGGACTCCTTGGTATTTAATTGGACAAAACCAGCACAGAAGTGAAAGTTCAAAGGCTTGGTCACCTTCCCAACTGGTTGTACTAGTAATAATAAACTCAAGTCTGAGCTAATCATTCAGGGATTCCTGCTCAGCATTTGTTCTTCTCTGTGAAAATAAACCTTGGGGAACCATTTTTACTTTCTTCTCTTGCTGGGAAAACCCTAGATTAGGGGAATGGGGGGATTTTTCCTCTGGTACTGTTCGTGAGAGTCAAGTGGCAAAAGGTACAGTCCTCAGGTCCCATAAAGTAAAACTTGCTGTGATATAATCCTCATTATAATAATACTGCAGATTTCTCCCAATCCAATGGAAAGGAAAACCTTTAAAAACATGAAAGTTCTATGAAAATGCAAACTATCATCCTCATCATCATACTACCTGAGACACAAGCTGTGAGATCCTGAACAAGTCCACATAACCTTTCTTTGTCTCAGTTTCCTCAGCTGTAAAATGGAAATAATCAAATCAATAGCATTCCTTCTGGGATTATTGTAAGATTCAAGTGACAGATGAATACCAAAAGAGAGACAGAGACAGAGACAGGAAGGAAAGAAAAAAGTGAAAGAGAGACAGAGACACAGACAGAGATAGAAAGAGAAGGAGAAAGAGAAAGAGATCGAGACAGAGACAGAGATAGAAAGGGAAGAAGAAAGAGAGAGAGAGACAAAGACAGAGACAGAGACAGACAGACAAATAGAAACAGAGATAGGAAAGGAAGGAGAAAGATAAAGAGATAGAGACACAGGAACAGAGAGAGAGAGAGAGAGAAAGAGAGAGAGAGAGAGAGAGAGGGAGGAAAAGAGGGAAAAAGAAAAAGAGAGAATGCTTTGTTAATGTTGTCTATTATTTTAACAGATTGTCAAGAAGTCAAAAGTTCTGTTTAGGAAGATGTGCATTATTTATACATATATGTATATTATATTATATTAATTATATTGTATTATATTATATCATATCAATATATACACCTTGCATTTCCACCATCCTGATCAACAACTGCCTTTTACGTATCAGGTATGGTGTCAGGAGTGCGCTTTAAAGACCAAAACGAAACAAATCTTGTCTTTAAGAAATGTACATTCTCTCCTAGGATTTAGAGCTGGGAGGGACTCCTGAAGATAGAATATTAGAAGCAATCTGGGATTATAAGTAGAGAGTTGGTTTTGGAGTGGGGACGTTCTGGATTCAAATCCTACCCTTGATGTAGACTAGCAGGTGAGACCTTGGGCAAGTTGATTGGCTTTTCAATTTGGCAGCTATAAGTTGCAGAACAGGTGCTGATCTGCTGTGGGGTAGGAAGTTGCCTTTCCAGAAGTTCCTTACATAAAAACTATCACTTATATAAAATTATAGTATAATAATGAATAATATAATATATCATTGTATATATTTTATATATAATAAATAAATAATATATCATATAAAATAAATAATAATAAAATTATAGTAGTATCTACTACAAGGCAACAAGGTGGTACATACAGTGGGTAGTAGGAGGCCTGGAATCAGGAATCTGATCTCAAACACTTTGACCCTGGACAAGTTAAATCTGTTGACCTCAAAATATCCAAAAATATCCAAAAAAGGACCTACTTGTACAGAATTATTGATAGCGGCTTTTTTTGTGGTGGCTAAGAACTGGAAATCAAAGGGATGCCCATCAATTGGGTAATGGCTAAACAAGTTGTGGTATATGAATGTAATGGACTGTTATTGTGCTATAAGAAATAACAAACATGAATTAGAAAAACCTGGAAAGACTTACACAACCGACGCATGGTAAAGTGAACAGAACCAGGAAAACATCGTATACAGTAGGAGCAACACTGTAACAATGAAAAACCGTGAGTGACTTAGCTGTTCTCAGCAATATGATGATCCAAGACAATCCCAAAGGATGAATGATGAAGCAAAAAGAACTGATATTGTTTTATTATATACCGAGGCACACTTTAAAAGAAAGAGCAGTTAAGGGGCAGCTCGGTGGCGCAGTGAATAGAGCACCAGCCCTATAGTCAGGAGGACCTGAGTTCAAATCTGACCTAAGACACTTAACACTTCCTAGCTGTGTGACCTTGGGCAAGTCACTTAACCCCAATTGCC
>JAJPUD010000624.1:72936-94358 GCA_023553655.1 Myrmecobius fasciatus | reverse complement strand
GAGTTCAAATTCAGCCTCAGGCACTTAATACTTCCTAGCTGTGTGACGTTGGGCAAATCACTTAAACCCCCCAAATGCCTCAGCAAAAAAAAAGGAAAGAAAGAAAGAAAAAAAATGAGCTAGAGAAAGGGAATGGTAAATCATTCTAGTGTCTTTGCCAAGAAAACCCCAAATGGGATCACAAAGAGTCAGACACAATTGAACAACAATGAAACCTACTGTATGCCAGTCACTATGCTAAGTGACTATTGTTACCTCATTTGATCCTCACAACAATTCTGGGAGGTTAGGTGCTCTTATTTATTCCCATTTTACAGCTCAGTAAACTGAGGCAAGCAGGGTTAAGTAACTTGCCCAGGGTCACACTTTTAATAAGGACTACATCTAGATTTGAACTCAGGTTTTCTGATTCCAAGCCCAGCACTCTATCCACTGCACCATCTAGCTGTTTTAAACCAATGAAATCACAGGCCTAACCCTTCGTATGGGGCCTGAGCAATCCCTTTAGAAGAGTCCTGTCTCTAGTCTGTGACAAAGGAGGTGACAGGGGCAGATCTCTGTCTCCAGCCCCACTCACTGTACCATGTTGCTTCCTAAAGGGAAGACCTCTGGGATGTTGATGGTTCCTAATGCTAAGGATGAAAAAGAGATTATTCCTGGAGAGGAAAAATGGCTTAAACTTCTCACCCAGAACAAGCTCTTAGGGAGAACCAGCCAACTCTGCAGATTCTGTAGTTGCTCCAAGACCTTGGCAGGAAATCCTGTTGTATAGCAGGCTTCCTGTTGCTTCTCTGGGAGAATTTTCACCAGCCAATAAATCCAGCCCCTGATACCACACAAAGAAAGAAGGTTTTTTTTCCCCTACCCTTCAATCTCCAAGGCTGTGTAGCCTGCCTTCTAATGCCTTCTTTTATTTATGAAGGGGGTGACAGGAGTTGGGCAGGAGAATTCCTTGATCATAAATTTCCTGGGCTCAAAGAATAGCAAAGCAAGGAATTTGAAAATGGACTTCAAGGCCATCTAGTCTATTTATTGCATTCTGGGAGTGCCCACTGGAACATGCCCAAATGTAACATGAAGGGATAGAAGGAGATGACCTCTGATGTGCTAGCCATTTTTAATAATAATAAAATAAATAGTCTTTTACTAATGTCATCTTATTTGATCTGACAAGAACTCTGGGAGGTAGGCACTATTATTATCCCCATTTTACAAAAAAGAAAAGAAAAGAAAAGAAAAGAAAAAGAAAAAAAGAAAAGACAAGAAAGAAATTGAGGTAAATAGAGGTTTGATGACTTGCCCAGGGTCACACAATTAATTATTGTCTGAGACTGGATTTGAATTTAGGTCTTCTTGACTCCAGGCCCAGCACTCTATCTATATCACCAACTGTTCTATGATCCTGCCTCCCAGTTTGAGAAAGATAATTTCCAAGGCAGCATAATCTTAGAATCCAATTTTCTTGAAGACATGGGAGATTCCTTGTGGAGTCTTTGGGACTGCCTTGAAAGTAATCACTAAAATTCATTTATCCAGATAATAATATTATTTAAAAGTTCATTAAACCCAGAATAAGAACTGCTGTTATATAGAGAGAAAGGTAGTTCTCAAAAAGTCTGCCTTTCAGCGATAGAAGAGGATCATCCACTAGGGTTCTGCCCTTGAAAGAACAGTAACATGGGATAGCTGAAAACCCCAACTTTGTTCTCCAGGATTATTTCCAGTTATTCAGACTCTATAGGCCTTGTGGGAATGGATTTACATATCCAGACATGTCAAGGTGTATTTGCCTTTCAGGAGGGATCTAAACACAGCATGGCACTAAGAGTCTGGGAGGGACTGTATAGCAGTACTCTGTGGGAAAGCTCCACCAGAAGTAGCATAGAAAATAGAGAAAGAGACAGAGACAGATGGACAGACAGAGACTGAGACAGAGAGACAGAGACAGAGACAGAGACACAGAGACAGAGAGACAGAGAGAGAGTCAGAGAGACAGACAAACAGAGAGGCAAAGAGAGAAAGGCAGAGACAGAGGGAAACAGAGACAGATGTTTCATATGTCATATGATAAAAGTCAAGAATAAGACAAGGACAGCCCATCCATCCTCTGGTACCTACATAGTATGAAGAGAGCTAGAGAGAATCTCCCAACATACTGGGTGAATTCATGGGAAAATTCACAGAGCCAAGATCATAAGAGCTTCAATTTAGAATCAGGAAGGACCTCAGAGGCCATCTTGTCCAACCCCATCATTTTACAGGAAAGGGACACTGAGCTCCAGAGAAGTGAAGCAGCATGCCTGAAATCACATGTGTAGTGTCAGAGGTAGGATTTGAATCCAGAGCTTTGACAGAGATTTTTTGCTGGCAACACTCTGGTAGCCTGGTGAATCCCCTGTTCTCCCAGAATCCTGCAGTCCTTCTTAATCATGTCCCATGCAACACTCAAATGTTACCGTTCATGTACCAATGTTATCTTCCTGAATATGTTGCTTTACACAATCCTCAGCTGGAAAAAGAAATTAATCCTCCTTTTCTGCATATAATCACCCTTTCAAGAGTCCTTGTGTGTGTCAACACTGTCAAGATGTACACTCTTGACAAAAGTGCTCTCTGTTCTTCAGATTCTCAGGACGTGGCCACTCAAGAGTGGTTTTCCCATAGCTGTATACATTTACAGTCTCTTGGACTGTGATTTCAAGACTATCAACTCCACTCAAAAATATGGCAGCCTTCTATGAATTACCTAGGGTCGTGCACACCGCCAAGACTCCTAACCACCAGAGCCATGACTGGAGAAGGAAGGCAGCCTTCCAGGCTGGCTGAGAAGTGGGAGGGCAACAGGAAACTTTTTAGTATGAATTTTTATACATATGCAACCTGGGGGGAGCAGCTAGGTGACACAAGTAAGTAGAATCCCGAGTCTGAAGCCAGGAAGATTGATCTACATGAGTTCAAATCTGGCTTTAGTCACTAGTGTAACATTAGATAAATCACTTAACCCTGTTTGTCTCAGTCTTCATCTGTAAAATGAGTTGGAAAAGGAAATGACAAACCGCTCTAGTATCTTTGCCAAGAAAAGTCCAAATGGGGTCGAGAAGACTGAAGCAATAGAACAGCAAAAACCCATATACTCTGGGTTCGCATGAATAACATTCAATTTGGAAGGTTATTCTCTAAGATCAATGTACTGATTATGATTCCATTAATTATTTGACTTGGGAAATTTCCAAATAGAGCTTACATATCATGTTTAGATTTATAAGAAGAATTTACATAGAATTTGCAAAGCACTTTATAAAGTTTATCTCAGATGAGTTCCTAACTCACATACAAGCACTCAAGGTAAGGGTGCTATTGGATTTAGAATAGCCTTTATTTTACCACACAGAAAAAGTACAAAATGTGAAGGACTCACCAGAACCCATAAACAAATTAATAAAAGGCAACCAGATGGCACAGTGTATAGAACACCTGCTCTGGAGTCAGGAAGACCTGAGTTCAAATCCAACCTCAGACACTTAACACGTACTAGCTGTGTGACCCTGGGCAAGTCACTTAACCCCCATTTCCTCATTTAAAAAAGAGGGGAAAATTCAAATTCAACAAATATAGTAAACAAATAAAGGGACCCATAAACAATCAGAAAAAAATCCTTCCATCTCTGATAGATATCACTTTCCTAGAGAGTCCTCACAGCCCCTGACTGCTCCACAACACTTGATGGTCGAACTTTCCTTAGGAAAGAATAACACTCTTGACATTTTGATGAACCCCCTTTTGCCCACAACACCCTTCATAGTCTCTTCCTTTTCCCTGAATTATAATGTCACCCATATTTTGAACTCCTCAGTGAAGAAAAATCTACTTTGGAACTATCAGAAAGGCAAATCCCTTCATATTGGATTTGCTTTATCTGAATAATTCCCTCTAATATTGTAGAGTCAAAGCAAGACCTTTTGCTCCTTTATTTCATGATGCTAGTCCTTTGTTCATCCTCTGACTGCAAGGGCCATGCAGGTGAGTCTTTTCTCTCTCCAAGGGGCATGCTGCTCAGAAAGAATACCCCTTCTTTGGATGGAAGACCTGCTCACTATGTTTTCAAACTTTCCATTATTTACAAAGCAACCTTTAAGGTTTGTGCTTTGCCCAAGAAATCTCTCTTCTCTGTCTAGAAGGCTAGACTCTGTCCAGAAAATCCCCTTCCTCTGAGTAGGAGATGAAAGTTCAGAAATGACATGATCCATTAGGTCCTCACTTGGGCCCCATGGATGAACACACATAGATCTCATGGGTTTCTCCAGGTCACTCCATCATCGCTAGGACTATCAACATCTGCTGGGCCAGAAAAGTCCACCTTTAGGTCTCTGCCCTGTATCCAGAAAGGGCAAAATATGGACAGAAGGAGGCCTCTCTTTGTGCTATTGGGCCTTGGGTGAGCAGATGCAGCTTCCAAGGACTTCTAATCCAAGATTGCCAAAAATGGCTCTGGAGCGTTGGAGGGTGAGGGAGAGATGGGAAGGGAAATTCACAGAGACACCTACCATGCTCTTACTAGAAAAAAGGCAAAAAGAAATCAAAAGGGATCTGGACAGGCTCTCTGCTAGTGACCAGCACAGATGGTGACCCATCAAAAATGGAGCCATGCTTCCTAAGTATCTAAGCCAACCCATTCATTCATCTAGGGGCAGTCCTGGTCACAGAGACTCAGTGGGAAGCTGTCTTTTGTCCTCTTAACAAGATGTCAATGAGCAAGTCCACACTCTTGAAGGGACTGATTTAGATAATCAAAGGTTTCAGACAAAAGGTCCTTCCCTGGCAGCTCCTGGAATTGATAGGGATGAGGGGAAGTGAGCTTCTCTAATCAGCCTCTCACAATACACAGCTTTTTAATGGTAGAAAATTCTCCTCCCTGTGCTCCCCTTGCATTAACATTGTGCTAAATTAAGAATCACTTCAGGAGAAAAGAAACAAATTCTGTTGGGTAATGTTTTCCAACATGTTCCGTCAAGCCATAAAGGGCCAAAACAAGTCCCACTGGACACGTGGCTGGTCTACTCTGCAGTGCCACATGGGAAGAAAAATTAATGAAGCTGCATGGAAGAAAGCCCACTCCCAGATTCATTTTCTACTGACTGCCAGCCCAGGTGCCATTGCCTCCTGGACCTGCCCGGTCCTTCCTGTATGTCCTCCCTCATCACTACCCCCTCCTGGAACCCAGCCTCCAATGGAAGCACCATCCATGTACCACGTGCTACACAAGACTCTTCCAAAACACCCTCCCCCAGTTACTAGTGTCCCAAATGACTTGGTGTAAAACCAAGCTTTGGATTCCCACAGACTAAATCCAACCTCAGGGGCTGACCCCCAAAAGTCATTATCCGTTTGGCTCATCCTGTCCTCTCGGTGCATGTCCAAGACTTCTGTGCACACATGTGCACATGAACATATAAACACACATTCACCTATACATATATCTGTACTGGAAGATTCTAATATAGCTTCCATAGAAAAGTCCAAGAGCTACCGAAAGGGATGTATTGGGTCTCTTTTACAGCTCACTCGGAGGGATGATGAAGAAGGATTTGTTCTCCCAACAGTGTTGGCTAACCCATTCACCTTGGGGCACTCAGTGACTGAGACCTAACTGGTAACCAACTTTTGGCCCCTTAACAAGGTGATGATAGGTGTGTCCAGAGCCTCAAAGACTGAATAATGGTTCATGTCAAGTTACATGTACAACTCTTATTAAGCAACTATTATATAGCAGGACGATGCTAAGCTCATGTCCTAGTAAACTCATCCAGTTTACTGAGAACGCCCCATTTGCCCCCATTTTCTATAGTGATTTTGTTTTCACTTCCCTATGTACATGTCATATGCTCAGCAGAATGTAAGCTCTTTGAGGGCAAGGAACGTTGTATTGTTTGTTGTTATTGTAGCTGATTTGTTTCAATGGTGTCCAACTCTTAGAGACCCCATTTAGGGTTTTCTTGGAAAAAGTATTGGAATAGTTCACCATTTTCTTTGCCAGCCCATTTTACAGATGGTGAAACTCAGGCAAACCGGTAAAGTGACTTGCCCAGGGGCACCGTCCTAGTAAGTCTAACGTAGAATTTGAATTCAAGTGCTCCTGACTCCAGGGCCAGAGTTCTACCCACTGAACCACCTAACTGCCCAAGGAAAGTTTTACTTGTGTTTTTGTATCCTTGGCATCTAACAAAATACCTTGCACATGTTGAAATGTTAGATTTTTTTGAAATCCTCATTGAATTGAATGCCAAAATACAGGAGTCTGAACACAAGTCATAAGTATTGGGTTAAAAAGGACCCGGAGATGTCTTCTAGGGCCAAAGTTTTATCCACTGGACCACCTAACTGCCCAAGGAAAGTTTTACTTGTGTCTTTGTATCCTCGGCATCTAACATAGTATATGGTACATATTGAAATGTTAGATGTTTTGAAATCTCGTTGAATTGAATGCCAGAATACATCCTCTGAACACAAATCATAAGTATTGGGCTAAAAAGGAACCGAAGAGGTCATCCATCATAGCTAAAGGACTTTAGAGATTATCCCTCAGTTTCCTCATCTCCATCAGCTGGAGAGAGAAATAACAAACCACTCCAATATCTGTGCCAAGAAAACCTCAAATGGAGTCAAGATTGAAATATGATCAAACAAGAAGAGGAAGCCAATCCCATGATTTTGCAGATGAGAACAATGAGGTTAAGCAACTGATAAACCTAAGGGGTAAGAATTAAGCCAAGGTTTTCTGACTTCAAGAACCACACCTTTCCATTATATTAAATAAAGCCTCCTAATTTGTACTCTCCATCTCAGAGAGTACAATAGAAATGATTTTACCTGTAAGCAAGAAGCTACAGTGTTTCTGTCTCTCACAGTCCTGAAATGCTCTACGCTGGCAGCTAAACACTAGTTTTCTTAGTGGACTTTGATGGTCTTGATGGCATATTAAATGAGAAGCTGTCACAGGTAGTTTTGCTTACATTGGACCAACCACAGAACCCACAGATGGACACTACCAAGAAACACTCTCAGAAGAGAGAGCTGAGTGAGTGCCTAAGCTTGTAGGCAGATATGAAGATAAGAGATATGAAGAGGACCATTTCCTCATAGATCCAGGCTCAAGTTCTATCAACCCGATGTCATTGGATTCAGAGTTGTACCAATTAGTGACTGTCTAATCCAAACTTAAAGATAAGGAGACTGCAACCTTGCAAGAGTCAATGATCACACAGGTAAAATGGTGAGCCGGGCTTTTAACCCAGGTCATTGTACTCCAAATCTAGTCTCCTTCCCATTATACAAAGCAGTTTCTCTACATTATGCTACTTCCTTTTATGCACTTCAGCAACATCATATCCTAATTACAATTTTACAATTCAGCAAATGTGTGTTAAATGTCTCCTAGATTTAGCTTACATGGAAGGCATTGTAATCATATCTGGTAATACAAAAACTAAGATGAAAACTGGTTCTTGACCTCAAGAAGCTTATGTTTGGCTTGCTACAAAGCAGAAACCTGTGTACCAGCACTGGAGAAGACCTGAAGGATCACTTCATTCAACCTTCTCAGTTCACAAAGGAGGACACAAAAGTCCTTATGTATTCTGTCTATTCCCAGTCTAGTTTAGGGCAAAGCTTCTTAAATTGGGTCGCGATCCCATATGTACTCACACAACTGAATATGGGGGTCATAAAATTATGATTTATTATCAACAAATGTTTGGTTTACATACCCATATATCCAGGGTCATATACAAATTTCACAAGTGGAAAAAAAAAAGCAGTCGGGAGTAGAAAAAGGTTAAGAAGTTCAGATTTAGGATATTGAGGTCATATCTGGGGGCTACAAGTTAAGAAGGTTATCCATAACACAAAGGACTCCCAGGGGACAGGGAAAATTCTTCCCCAAGCATGGGGAAGAGCCTTGAATGATGGGAGGGAACAAGCACTTGTAAAGCACTTATTATGTGCTAGAAACTCTGCTAAATGCCTTTTTACAAATATCTCATTTGATCTTCACAACAATCCTACAAAGTAGATGCTACTATATTATCCACCCCACTTTACAAAAAAGAAAACTGAGGCAGACAGAGATTAAGGAACTTCCTCCTATCACCCTCCTGAGCAAATATCTGAGCTCAGATGTGAATTCAGGTCTTGCTGACTCCAAGCCCAGTTGCTATCTACTGCATCACCAACCATCTTGAGTCCATTCTATCAGAGAATGAGTTGAAGGAATTGGGGATGTTGAACCAGGAGTAGAGAAATAGTATCTGCTGACTTCAAATTTTTTAAAAGCCACCCTGAGCATTCTACACAGTAACAGCAAGATTATGTGATGATCAACTATGACAGACTTAGTTCTTCTCAGCAATTCGATGATCCAAGGCAGAACTTTCTGTGCCAGAACATTGTCATGTACCCAGTAGAGCTTTAGGGAGGATTCAAAATATATAACAGTAAATATCCAGTTCAAGAATCAAATATTTATTGATAATAAATCATAAAAGAATTTATTTTAAAACAATTCTTTGGTATACATATAATTTTACTTTTTTAAAAAAATAAAAGCAAATTCTCATGCGAATGAGATGGATGTGCTTGTTTATTTTTCCAAAAAGAATTAAATCTTGGTGGAATATTTGATACCTTTTATTGATGTCAAATTTTTCACAGCCTCCACATTGAGTTACACAACACATATGGAGTCGTGACCCCCAGTTTAAGAAGCTTTGGGCTAGATGAACACATAGGTCTCCTTCAGTAAATTCTGGGATACTGTGAAACTAAGGCCTAGAAAGGTTAAGTGCCCAATTATCACACAACAGAGTCCAAATTCAAACCCAATTGTCTCCAACTTGAATAGATAGACTTCTCAAACTTTTTCTATCAGGGCAGTGCTTGTCAGAGGGAAGGTTTATTTCTTTCACTGCATCTCTTCTCTCACTCCCCATCCACTAATGCCATCACTCCCAAGACTAGTTTATATTTTGTGTATATATGCTTTATATCTAACTTTATTGGCCCATATTGTATTCCCCATTAACAAATGGGGAAGACCAAAGAGATCTTAGAGGAGGGAAAGGGCCCCACATGTGCAAGAATGTTTGTGGCAGCCCTTTTTGTAGTGGCTAGAAACTGGAAACTGAAGGGATGCCCATCAATTGGGGAGTGGCTGAATAAATTATGGTATATGAATTTCATGGAATATTATTGTTCTGTAAGAAACAACCAGCAGGATGATTTCAGAGAGGCCTGGAGGGACTTGCATGAACTGATGCTGAGTGAAATGAGCAGAACCAGGAGATCATTATACATGGCAACAACAATACTATATGATGATCCATTTTGATGGACATGGTTCTCTTCAACAATGATGTGATTCAAACCAATTCCTATTGTTCAAAGATGAAGATAGTCATATACATCCAGAGAGAGGCCTGAGGGAAGTGAGTGTGCCCTCAAGGAGCTTACATTTCTAATAGGAGAAAACTAAGTTACATAGAGAGTTGATGAAAGGTCATTTTAGAGGGGAAAGCACTAGGACTTGAAAGGGCTCCTCCATAATGTCCTATTGCAACTGAGTTTAAGAGGAAATCAGGGGTTCTTAAAAGCAGAGATGAAAAGGGAGGGTGGAGACTGGAAATGGTCCTGGATAAGGGACAAAGTAAGTCAGTGTAACTGGATGCTGGAGTGACGTATAAGAAGAATGGAAAGCAGGCGGGAGACAGGTTATGATGAGTCTGGTGGTGGATTGAGTGACTCCCCAGCCCTCTGCAGGTCTGCCTTGCTCAGATGTGTGAAGCCTGGAGAAGTTACAGTAACAAGATTATCCCCATCTCAGGCTGATATTGTATCTTGTTGACAAAATGACCTTGCAACAAGGTTCCCTTTCCACAATAGTCCTCAACTGGCAGCCAGGTTAGGATTCTGCTTGGGTAGAAATGGGGAGAAGAGGACCAAGATGACATCACTTTGTTAGAGTCAAATTAGTGTGTCTGACTGTGGCTGATCAGATCAGTAAGAGTTCAAAATGCCCTGCCACAGATCGGGCCTATGAACATTGGGGGTGCTTTCCTAACTTTGTGCATCTCACTTTTCTTCTGAGCTAATTCAATTCTGCTTTGCTCATAGAGCAGGGCGCCTTTTCTCATGAGGGCACGCCATGCCAGGGGTGGGGTCCTGTGCCAGGGTCTCCCATGTCATACAGTTGATTCTGAGAGAGACCTCGGGAGTCTCCTTGTATCGTTTTTTCTGACTACTTTGTGAACGCTCGCCATGTGTGAATTCTCCATAAAATTGTCTTTTTGGCATTCAAACAATCGCCCGAGAGAATGGCACTCTGCAGGAGAGTTTGAAGGCTTGGCAGTTAGTTTAGCTCAAGAAAGGACCATAGTAGGCACTTAATACATGTTTATTGGCTGACTTGAGACAACAGTTTGTCAGTACCCTCCCAAAATTTGAAACCCTGCAGACCCCAGTATTTCCAATGCGTCCTCCAGAGGTGAACCCAGCTTGGAAAGGTGATAGATTGCTAACGCTTGAGTGACAGCCAGGAGGCCAGTCTCACTAAATCACTGAGTAATGATGGGGAGAGGTATAGGAAGGCCACAAAGGTGGAACAGAGGCTTTTATAGTTGATGCTGGAGGTGGAGGGAGGGCCTGGAGAAAGTCACATGGAGGATGGACTGGAGTGGGGAGAGAGGCTGGAGGAAGGCTCCGGGAAGCAGGAATGCCTGTGTATGTCAGGTCGAGGGCAGTCTGGAGGGAGAGACTTTAGTCACTCCCATCCTGATCGGCATTTACAAAATTTACATAACAGGAAGAGTTTACATCTGGCAGTGTGACCTTGGACCAGTCCCTTAGGAAGCCAGTTGAGATAAAGCTTCTCAAAGTATCAAGCATGTAGTAGGTGCTTAATAAATGGGTATTGGTCTGTCTCCAACCCAAGTATACCAAACAGTGGCAGCCAGGTTTGCATGCGCTACAAACGGGTGGTGGGTCAGGATAAACTGAGAAATCTGACTGCTGGGAGGTTTTCGGGCCCCTCGTGGTTCCCTCCCCGCCCTCATCTTTGGCTCCAGCCCCGCCCCTCCCTAGGGCTTCTTTATCTCCTAGCAACGCCAAACATGGCCGTCGTGCGATGCCTGCCGGGAAACGTAGTCCACCTTCCCGCGCACTAGGCCGGTGCGGACGGGTCTAGGGGACGAGAGAATTACAATTCCCGGCGTCACCATCGTGTGCCTCGCAACGCCTCCCGAGCGTCGGGTTCCGAAGGCAACAACGGACCTGTCTTACTTGGGCGGGAGGATCCCCAAGGAGGCGCGGGGACCCTTGGGAGATGTAGTTAGATCTGGCGTTGCGCTCTCCAGTCGTGCGTCCGTTTGGCGGCAGGAAGACTACAAGTCCCAAGGGGCGGCGGGGACGCGGAGCCCAGGGCGGGGGGCACGAAGAGGAACCTGCCCGCGGGCGGAGGCATCCGAGACGGAGGAGGCGGCGGGGCTGGTGAGTGAGGGAGGTACCCGAGGCGGGGAGGCAGGAGCGGGTGCGGGAGCGGTCCCTGAGGGCTGGTTGTGCGGGCTCGGGGAAGGGTCTTACCCATCCCCCATTCCCATCCCCTCATCCCCACTCAGCCCCTTCCTCTTTCTTCGTCCCCTCCCTCTTCCCTCGCCTCGTCCTTTCCCCTCTGCCTCTGGCCCCCCTTTTGCCCCGTCCACTTCCTCAGCCCTTTCCCCTCCCTCCCCTCATTCCTTGCCCCTCTGCCCTCCCCTGCCCTCTCCCCCCACCTTCCCTCTCCCATTTCTTCCCCTGTCCTCTCCCTCACTTCCCCTTTCTCCCCTTCCTTTGCCCCTTCCCCTCCCCCTCTCGGTTTTCTCCAGCCCCTTCCGTCTCTCCTCTGTCCTTTCCCCTTCCCCTTCTTTGCCCACTCCCCCCCCCCCCCCCCAGCGGCCCTCACGATCCCTTTCGCACTTTGGTTTTCCTCCTTGACCCCTTTCACACGCTGCCCCGGCCTCCCCTCCCCCTCCTTCTGTACAGTCTCTGTCAGTTTCCCTTCCCTAAATCTTGACTCGTGGGAAAACTCAGTTCACTTCCCGGGGATCACCCACAAATTGAGAGAATTGCACTCAGAACTTGTAAGAGCCTTCTAACTTTCCAGCCTCTAGGATCCTCTGATTTTTCTCTTCCTTCCCCCTCCCTCTCCCTTGTTTGTCAGTTAATAAGCATTTCTTAAGCACCCCTGTGTGCCAGACTCTGCGCTAAGTTTTGGGGGCACAGAGAAAGGCAAAAACAGCCTTCAAGGAGTTCAGCCGCAGTTGCAAACCACCATCCACTACTGAGATACAGGGCACCCTGTGAAGCAGCTAGATCATTCCTTATCCTGGGCAGGGTGCTCCGGCACCCAAGCATTGCCCCTTAACTCCCTTGGACCTCAGTTTCCTCATTTGCAAAATTAGGAAGTTGGACTAAATGGCCTCACACACTGTGGACAAGGGACCTGCTTTGGTCTGTGGCTCCTGGGGACAAAACCAGGAGCAGCTGGGGGAGGTAGAAAGCCTCTGAATGGGGAGCACTCTCCAGAAGTGGAATGGGCTGCTTGGGGAAGTCTTGGGGTCCCAGTCACCAAGGGCTTGGAAGTATCCCTCCCCAACTCTTATAGCCACCCCTGCTCTGAGCAGTGAATAGAGTGCCTGCAGTCCTGAGTTTAAATGCAGCCTCGGAGGCTTACTAGCTGTATGATCCTGGGCTATCACTTTATCCTGTTTGCCTCAGTTTCCTCCATCTGTAAAGTAAGCTGGGGAAGGAAATTCCAAGAAGACCCCAAATGGGATCACCAAGATAATCAGAAAAAGCAACTGAACAGCAAACCTCCATTTAGAACCAGAAAGGGGAACCAGAGAGGCAATCTGGTTTGCCGCTATGGTTTCATAGCCCAGGGAGGTTGGTTTCCTAGGGTCACCCTGGGAAGAAAGGTCAGAGTCTTCTCTATGCGACTTGAGCTTCCTGCTTCTGGAGTTGGAAGTCCTTCCCTTCCATGCTATCAAAAGGGCCTTGTCTGCCCCAGAATTCCCCCGTGTGGGCGAGCCTTGAATAGCCTTGGGTGTCCTCCCACCTGGCTTGATGGGCCTCAGAGCCCTGGAGGAGGGGCTGACACAAACCCGCCTTTCAGCAGCAGCTGCTGCTGCCACGACGCCCCCCTCTGTTCAGCTCTGTCCCCGGGTGACCCCAGAGTAGGGCTCCTCTGCCTGTCACCTGGCAGGTTCTCCAGCTGCCCCTCAGAAAGGACCCACTTTCCTTCCTTCAGCTCAAGTCAACAACTCTTATTAGATGCCCGGAATGTTCAAGACCCTGAGTTAGGGCAGAGTACCAAGGTACTAAGACCCAAACCAGAGCAGTCCTGGGCCTCAGAAGGCCCCCAGACATGCCAGAGGAAGAGAGAGAAAAAGGGAGGAGAGACAGAGATGAAGGGAGAAAGAGACAGAGATGAGGGGAGAGAGAAGGAGATGGAGAGCGCTCCCTTACCAGCTTGGCAGGTGGGATGGGCAGGTTTCCAGGAAGTTAAGGATTCTGAGCAGAGGTGAGAAGGAAAGGCCCGCTGCCCAGGTCAGGGGATGGAGGGGAAGACGGAGTATCTAGTTCAGGGAAGAAAGTGGCGGTCCCCAGCTTTCTCTCCCCCACACACCCAGAGGGCCCCTTCCCCTCTGCTTTAGCCACTGCCCAAAAGCAGTCCTCAAAGGGCTGCCCACTGGAGGCTCTAATCCATAAGAACCTTGGGGCCTTGGATTTCAGGCTGTCAGACCAGCAAGTCCAGGGGCCCTGACCTTGGGCCTGGCTCCTTCTCAGAATCCTGTTCTTCAATGCAGAAAATAAAATCCTTAGGGATTACAAAGGAAACCCAAGCTTAGTGAAGTAGGGTTGGTGTTTTTCCCATTCCCCCCAAATCTCCATGAACCCCAGGTTGAATCCTCTTGATGTAGCCCTCACTTGAAATGAGGAAACCGAGGTTTAGGCATGTTTGAAGGATTTAACCAGAGTCCTGGAACTCTTAGGTATCTGAGGCAGGATTTGAATTTGAGCCTTCCTGCTTCTGGGTTCGGTGCCCTCCACCTTGTCACACTGCCTCCAGAAGATCTGACTCTTTCTCTGGGCCTCAGTTTCCTAGTCTGTGCAATGATGGCATGTGCAGCTCCTACTGAGTACTGGGATGATCAAATGAAAGGATGAAAGGAAGAAAGAAAGAAAAAGAGGAAGGGAGGGAGAAAGGAAAGGGAAGAATGGATGGATAGAGATGGGATAAGTATAATATACACATGTGCTTATATATTTATGTATAGCTTTGCAAACTTTCAATCTGCTCCACAAATTCAGTCAAGATCATTAACAGAAATTTAACTGGCCTGAGACCGGCCGAGCTGGATTCTCTGCTTTCTCAGCAGATCTCACCTCCTAGAAGAAAGGGCTCTGTGCCTTTTCATCCACAGGAAAGGACACACTTAAAACCCTTCAGACCGATGTCCTCGGGTGCTTTTGGCCACCAGTTGTCCCCAAAGGGTTAAACTTTTATTCACCAAGGCCTTCTTTTAGTTCGGGGCCGGGAACCTTTTTTCTGCCCAGGGCCAGTTGGATATTTATAACATCATTCTCGGGACATACAAAATGATCAACTTAAAGGACTCAAGCAGTGAGAAGTTGTTGTATCTCGCTTCCAGCTCATACTCCCCTGCCGTTGCCTAAGTAAATGATCTTGTGGGCCTGGTACGGTCCTTGGGCCCTCCCCACCCTGACTTGGATGAATAAAGGAGTTGCCAGAGTATGAGACCGTTTGGGCCAAGTTGAGTGCCGTTTACCCCCATCCCCCTTATCTCTTGTGCTGCCCCCCTCCATCCCTTCCCCCTGCTCTCATCCAGTTCAGGCCCCATCCCCTCCTCTCTGGCCTCCCTGCCTCCCAGTGCATCCTTTATACAGTAAGACGGGACCCTCGAGCTTCAGCTTGCTACTTTGGGCAGGGCCTTATTTCCCCCAGAAGAGCCTCAGCTCTGGTCTTTCTTCCCAGCACCAGACCATGCTCTTAGTAGGGGGTTAATAAATGCTCATTGAACTTCCCTGAACTTCCCCGGAGCCCTCATTAGGCCTATTTGCTGTAAAAACCCAAGGGGATCATCAAGGAGAAAGGATTTGTATCCTCTGAAGTATTTTATAACTTATTTCCGGCTATGAAATATTCAGTGTTTACTTGAAAAGCCTGAATTGCAAGGAGCACGTCCTTGCTCTTAACAGGAAATCTGTAATCACTGCTTCTGTGGAAGCGTATAATCTGAAGCTGGGCACCTGGGTGGCTCAGGGGACAAGCGCCAGGTCTGGAGTCTGGAGGACCCGAGTTTGGATCCCTCCTCAGACACTTCTTAGCTGTGTGACCCTGGGTGAGTCACTTCATCCTGTCTGCCTCGGTTTCCTCGTCTGTCAGATGAGCTGGAGCAGGGATGGCCAAGCCCTCCAGTATCCATTGGGGTCACCAAGAGTCAGGACTGAAAACAACTACATGGAGATTGAGCCCTTGGGAAGGACCTTCCTTGGTGAGGTGGCCGGCCTTGGCTGCAGCGAGCAGGGACCTCCCGTGGCTGCGGCACCCTCCCCCTTCTCTACCCCCCCCCTCCACACCCCGTGCCAGGCTGAGAACCAGAGGACGTTTTTCCCCTCCCGCAGCCTTGCTAACATTCCTAAGATAGGAGTTGACGGCCCTGGGTGCCAGCCTTGCCAGTCGCCACAGAGTTTGGATCTCACCCCGATTAGTAATGAGACATGTTGGCATGGTGCCAGGCTGTGTGGCAAAGCTGCCAAAGCACTCGATTCTGTCAGAGAAGCCTGGCTCCTGCCTCTTAGAATCTGTGCGCCCCTGGGCCAGCCCCTTCTCAGCCTCAGTTTCCTCAGCTGGAAATCGAGCTCACTCTGTCGTGTTTGTCCAGAGGATGGGGCCCAGGTGTGGGGTCAGGGGCCCAAGCTCAGGTACAGCCTCAGACACTGGCTAGCTGGGTGGTCCTGGACAAGTCACTACACTTCTGCCTCAGTTTCCTCCACTGTAAAGTTGGGATGAGAACAGCACCGTCCAGGTGTGGATCAGATAACATTTGGCAAAGGGCTTAGCACAGTGCCAGACACAGAGACCTTCCTAAATGCTTATTTCCTCCTTGTGAAAAATGTGCTTTATAAGATGGCTGAGCCCCTTGGTGATGGTGGGCAATGGAGGCAGGTTGTCCCGAAGGTCGATTCCTCCTTCAGCCCAGAGCAGCGTTAGCTTTCTGGAATGGCGGAGTTTTATCAGGCGTCAGTGCCTCTTGTTGATAAATCCCTTCTCCTTCTCTGTCCTGCCCTCTTCCCCATGGCAGTGAGCTCTCCCTTGTAACAAAATCGGTTTGGAGTTTTTTAAGAAGGAAAAAAGGAAGTTCAGCAGAACTAACGAAGACACTGACTGGGTCGGACAGGACGCCCCTCGCTCTTCCCCCCACAGAAGGGGGGAGGGAAGAACTTCCCCCCAGATTAGTTCATGCTAATTACACAGCTCCCATAGCATCAGCTCTGAGGACATGGCTGTCCTGATTGTGCATCGGGCCTCCCACCCATCCTCGCCCTCTCTCAGAGCAGACCCACCACCATTCCAGTGCCCCCCGCCGGGCGCCATTTGTCCTCCTCCGATTTATGGAGCCCCTGACTTTCCCCGGCGGGCCCACCCCCCCCCCAGCCCCTTCTGCTCATCATTCTTCCCTGGTTCGCTCTGATGTGTCAGGCACCGTGTAATTAACTTCCAGACTGCTATGGCGCCGTGTGCTGCGGCTTTAACTGGAGAGCATCAGGGATCTCCGCCTGGCGCGACCTTGTATTCCTCAGCAGAAGCCGGCCTTAAACGCCCAAGGTTGTCGGCTCGCTTTTCCCGAGCCATCAGTTCACCCGACAGGAAATCAAGGGCATCATTTAATTAAAGTCTCTTCTGACAGGCCAGAACGCTGCTGATAACGAGGCCTGTGGCTCTCAGCCTTTATTTTCTCTCAAAACACTGGGCGGGGGCTTTCCTTGGAAGGCAGGTGTTTGAGCGGGCCTTTTGTGCCCCCTCCCCCACCCCCCACCAAATTGGCTGCTTTTCTCTTGCTGTGAAATGGACCCACATCAGCCTGGAGCTGACAGCCGGTGTCAGGAGATCTCCTCGGCTCGCCCCTGTTTGGCGCTCACCGCGGTCGGCCTTCCCTTTGCTGATTCAGACCAAAAATAAAAACTCCCCGGGTCCTCCGGAGAGACAGAGAGAGATCAATTCGTAGGAAAACAATGGAGGATGTAGCACCAGGCTACAGGGAAGGCTCTGAGGGTCAGCTCAGCCATTAGAGCCGGGACCTCTACCAAAGTCCCTGATTTCTGACCCCTTGCCAAAGACTGGCAAGGGCGGGACCAAAAACGTTCTTAGGCAGGACTGAAGAACGATCACGTTTGGGGAAAAGTCAGTGTTCCCTTCTGACTTGGAACCCAGTTTCGGTAGGAGACTGGTTAATCTGACTTCTCCCCCCAAAACACTCTCATCCATACTCTGTAACGTTCTCCGAGACTCTGAAGCAGTCGTTCTCTAGAGAGAATCCTCTCTTCTAACCAGAATGGTTTCCTTCAGAGAAATCAGCCAGTCAGCAAACCTTGAACTCGGCACTAGCTCAGAATCGGATCTTCTAGACCCAATCTTTGCCTCCGTGGAGCTTCCGAGGCAAAAGCAGCCAGCTGTCACCCCGACACAGCTGTGACTCACAGAGCCGGGGCTTCTTCGGCATGGGAACCCCTTCCAGTCACCGCCACGGCTTCTCTACCTTGGTAGATGGGGTGACCTGAGAGAATCTCACCCACGGTCTCACACAGAGCAGATGCCACTGATGAGATCTGTTGGCGCTCTGCACTACAGCCTGTCATTGTCACCAAGGGCCGGCCCCTCCACTGAGGCACATTTCTCTAGTGCTGCTGTTCAATTCTGACCAGCCCTGCAGGACCCCATTGGGGATTTTCTTGGCAAAGAGGCTGCTCTTCTTCTCATTTTATAGATGAGGAAACAGAGGCACACAGTGAATTGACTGGCCCAGGATCACCCGGCTAGGAAGTGTCTTAGACCGGATTTGAACTGGCTCCGATTTTCTTGACTGGGACCCAGGGCTCTAACCACTGAACCATCTAGCTGCCCTAACTTCTCAGCTGTAGTCTGATTGTTTATAAAATTCACAGGGTGGTTCTGAAAATGAAACCTCCAGAGTACTTCTATCAAGTGCCGGCTGTTGTCACTATGTTCTCCATAGTGCCTGAGAGAGGGCTTTTCTGTCAGGCTTTCAGCCGATATTTGTCGAATGAATAGATGGGCCCAACGCCGAGCCTCATCCTTTATGTTTCGGGAAGGCCGTCTTACATCCAGAGATTTGGTTTCTGTTAATCAGCACAAAATGCTCAAACGCCTTTGATGGTCCAGCTGCAAATGTTTATGGATGTTCTCCTGAATTCACCAAACCTTTGTTCGCGTGAGCCCGCCTGTTCTAGAAACAGCAGCCTTGCGTGCACTGCTAATGAAAATCTCTAGTCGATAAGCTGGCTTAGCTCCCTGGGGACCCCGGAGCTGTCCTGTCAGCCCCGGAATAAAGGACTCTGGGACCCTCCCAAAGCCAAGAAGTGTTCTAATAGAAAGGAGTCTCGGAGGCAAAGGCTTGTGGGCAAGCCATGGAGGCCGGGGGTCTTTGTCAGGAGAATCAGTTCCAAAGGCTAATTTATTAAATGCCCTCCCTGCTTAGACTGATTAATCTTGGGAGAGCCATTTGAGGAAGAAAGGGACCCAGATAGGTTAAGCACTGCCCAGCCAGCCCTGTGGCCCACCCCAAGAGGAAGCCTTGGGCATTCTCACACTCTTACTTCTGGGCTGTTTGCTTTTCCCCAACAGGATTATAACTGGAGAAATCTCCATCCAGCTCTAAATGAGCCGGAATTCTGTTGTAATGTAGTCTTTTTGAGGCTCCTGACCCCATTTGGGGGTTTTTGGCCAAGATACTGGAAAAAAAAAGATACTTTTTCCTTCTCTGACTCATTTTACAGATGAGGAAACTGAGGCCAACAGAGTTAAATGACCTACCCAGAATCACACAGCTGGGAAATGTTTGAATCCAGGTTTGAACTCAGGAACAAATTCCTGTCTCCAGCCCTGGGACAAAGGACCTTAGAAATCCTGTCTTCTCCCCCCCCTCGTTTTATCTGCAAGGGAACAGCAAGCTCTGAGAGGGAGGGACTTGTTCAAAGTCTTGCAGGAGGGAGAAGAGCCAGTATTTGAATCCAGAACCTCTGGGCTCAGATGCAAATCACTTTCTCCTTTATAACATTTGCATTCTGGGAAGGTATAGCCATGGATAAAATGGATAGAGGCCTGGATTTAGAGTGTAGAGCACCTGACTCAACTATATACTAGCTGTGTGATCCTGGGAAAGTCACTAACCCCTCTGTGAAATAGAGCCAATAATAGAACTAAAGTACTTTGCAATCCTCAAAATACTATTTAATGGTTTGCTGTAATTATTTTTATTATACATCTGAGTCCCATCTCCTCAGGACTCAATTAAAGCCTACAAAACTAAACCTCACATATTACGCTTTAAGGAGTATTACCCCAAACTACTTTATACACTAGCTCATCTGAACCTGACAGCACATCTTATATGGTCGGGACTGCTTGTGCCCACCCAACATCCCCAGTGAATGATCCAGAATGAATCCAGAACAGGATGTGAAGCTAGACCCCTCCCAATGCATCTTCTACGCCTTCGTGTTTCTTCAGGAAAGTGGATTATGTTATATTTTATATTATATTAGTCATATTGCTGTGCTGTTTAGTTCAGCTTTTTGCAAACTCAGAAATCCAGCTTATTTCCAAACTATACCTGGCACATTGTAGGTGCTTAATAAATACTTGTTGACTGACTGGAATGGAAGCCTACTGGATTCAGGGGATGGGATTGTGGCGAAGTATGTGGAGACAATCACAAGATTTATGGGAAGGGAGAGAGGGAGAGGGAAGGTATTAAAAGCGCTGACTCCATGCCAGTCCCTGTGCTAACCACTGAGAATATACATATAAAGCAGGCCTTGCCCTTGGAACTTCTAGTCTAAGGAGAGATGATACCCAAGGGAACAGGAGCCAGGGAAAACAGCTCAATCTGTGGGGCAGCCTCCAAAATGGTGTGGATTGGAGGACAGAGCCCGAGGTAGAAGGGGATGAGGACACAGGCCACTGTGGCTGGACCAGGCTGTCTAGATGTAATGGGGCCCACTAGGAGAGTTAGAAGTCACAATTCAGCCCAAGGCAGAGGTGGGATCTCCTCTTTTAGACCTCAGGGAGCCTGATTTCTAACAGTTTCATTTTATAGAAACTGAGTCTCAGTGAGGTTAAATGGTTTGCCCAAGCTCAAAGATTAAAGAGCAGGGGTGAGACTTGTCCCCTGGCTCTGATGCCCAAACTCACACGTAAAAGAGCAGGGGTGAGACTTGCGCCTCCCCCCCCCCCCCCGGCTCCGATGCCTTTTCTTCTGTCCTTGACTCCAGGAAGGTGGCAGCTAATGAGTTCAGGTCTTAGAAGAGCAAAGGGTCAGCTGTGGGGATGAGCTGAGCAGAATGTCAACTGGCAGAGGCCTCAGCCCCCACACCTGGAAGGGAGCCTCCACTATCCCATAATCACTGTGTGGTCCCCCAGCCTCTACTTAAGACTGAGCAGGGAAGGGAAGGGAAGCCCAGTGCCTTTGGAGGAAGCCCCTTCCTCTTTGGAACAGCCCTGGTTTGGGGGATCCTGATATCTAAGCTCTGTACCCTGCATCCATGGCTTTGGGCTTCTCTGCTCCTAGGGACAAATAAGAGTACAGCTTCTACATGGCAGCTTTCCAGATATCTGGAGGACCGCTCTCATGGCCTCCCTGAGCCTTCTCTTTTCTGGCCTCAGTGCCCAGAGGCCTCCACTTTGTTCTCTGGACACTGTCCCATTGTCAGTTTTCTTCTCGAATCATGGTAGCCAGCCACAATCTGACCAGGACAGTCAGGAAGGCTGGTCCCCCTGTTATTCCTGGAAGCTGATCTCTGTCTCAATGCAGCCCCAGATCCCCTCCTGCTTCTGCCTCCTATTGAGCTAATAGTCTACTAGAACCCTCCGAGCTTTTTTTAAGACCAATTGCTGTCTAACCTCACTTCCCCATATTGATCCTTTGAACTGACATGTAAGACACAGTTAATCTTATTGAATCTCAAGTATGTATTCAGTCCCACTCCAGTCTGTCAAGATCTTTATTGATCATTACCGTCATCCAACTCTCTCTCCCAGCTTTATCTCACCTTCAGATTTGATGAGCATGTCA
>JAJPUD010000624.1:31293-71293 GCA_023553655.1 Myrmecobius fasciatus | reverse complement strand
TCCCTCCTTGGGCATTCTCTCAGGCCTTCCTTGCCCTGCAGAATTCTGGTCCTTAGAAGCCATCGGCCAGAGTGGGCAGGGCTGGGCATTCAAGGCAAGTCTGCCTCAGCTTCCTCAGCTATAAAAGGAGACAGAGACTCCCAGGACGGTCCTGGTGGTGAAGGTGCTTCATTAATGCTTGTTTCCTTCCATGGGGATGCCGTGTCTTCTTCCTCTGACCCTTTGGAATCAGCATTCACCCATCTAGGCTCTGGATCGGCTAAAGGGGCCAGAACTCCTTGCTAACGAGGCTAAAGACCAGTGGGAAGCCTTGGCAGGGGCCGGCCCACCCAGGGGATTGCCAGAGGGGCCCACTCACCTTTCTGGGGCAGGCCCCCATCCTTCCATGCCCACTGACCTCGGGCTGGCTGGGGCCCCTGGGCAGCCCCAGACAAAGGCCCACACGACTTCTGGAGCCAGCGGGGCCCTTTACCTGGTAGGGCATCCTAGGAAACCCACAGAGCCTCTACTTCCGGGGCTGCTCCCCATGATCCTCATCCCATAGAGGGGACTCTGGACTCTTGGAGGGAGGCCCTGGCAGCCATGACGCTTTCCCCACCCTGGCGCAGACCCTCCCCATCCCATCCGTCGGCTCTCCCCACCCTTCAGCCACCAAAGGGGATTTCCTAAAGGGCAGTGCCCCCCTCACTCAGCACGCTCCAGTGGCTCCCTGTCGCCTCCGGTGTTCTGAGCCCGTCAGCCCTGCCCCCTCCTAACCTTTCCCCCCTGCCTTAGACCGTGAGCTCCCTGTGGATCCGGGTCCGGCACAGAGTGGGACCTCACGAAGGGTTTCTGAAGCCGCTGGGCTGGGGGCCAAGGGCCGAGGGCTGGCTGTTGTGGCCACGGTCGCCATGGAGATGGTCAGCAAAGACACAAGGGCTCTGGGGCCGGACAAGGCCCCGGCCGTGTTACTGATGAGGAAGGCCGGGGATGCCCACCCCGGGGTGGGCTTTGGACCCTGAGACTCCTGCTCCTGGGGGGCCCAGCTCCCCGGGGGAGGGGGGGGCGCTGAGGCTGACCCCCATCCACTTGGATTTTAGATGCTGGGTGTGGCCTTGTCCGGATCCGAGCCTGGTGCAGCAGGGAGCCGGGACTGATAAGACTCCTCGTTGCCTAGCAACCGCGGCCTTGCACTGCCGGGAAACCGGCCTCCACAGCAACAGGGCCGGGCCCCTGAATGTCTTCAGCCTCTGCCCTAGAGAAGGTAAGACTTGTCCTCCTCCGGCTGGCCCAGAGAACTCTGGGAAGATGCTGGGGCGGGGCGGGCCCCAGGCTGTCCTGCTGGCCGGACTTGGGCTGCAGAGAAGGGGCGGCAGGTCCCCGGGGTCCCACACGAGAGGTCGCTCTGTCCCAGCTCGACAGAGCCCCCCCAGAGCTTGGCCCCTTTCCCCCCACGAGGAGATCCCTCCCACGCCCAGAAAGGGGGTGAAGCTTCCTGCCGAGGCGTGCGTCCTGAGGAACAGGAAGCGGCCGACCTGGCAGAGCTGTAAAACCGGCTCTCAGCCCCGCAGGCCGCTGGAGGTGCACCGGGGAGCCCCAGGGAGCACCGCCGAGAGGGTCCCGGGGAGCGGGAGGGAGGCGTCCCCTCTCCCCCCTGCCCCTGTCTGCAGCCACTCTTCCAAAGCTGCCTCTGGTAAGTCGGGGCCAAGCGTAATTTGTTTTCTGTGCGGCGGCTGGTTTGGGGGGTTTCAGCCGAGGCCTGTGTGATTACGGCGAGCCTTTCCTCCCATTCCTGAGTTTCAAAGACTCGACCTTGACCGTCCGCCACCCACCTCAGAGAACCAAGGGCTGACTTAAGGGCACCGACCTGGGCCGGGCTCTCCTCTTGTTTCTGAGCTCGGCCTCGGCCTGCCCCTGCCAGCTGGAGCCTGCCCGTCATGTGGCTGGCGTGGGGCCTGTGCCGTCCCTCCGCAGCCTCCGTACCTGCCTGCCCCCGGTGACTCAGCCCCAGGCCCCTTGTGCCTTCTCCGACCATCTCCGGTACCAGCCAGGGCTCTGTGCGCCCCCCCCCCCCCCCCCGGCGGTGCTGGTAGACAGGCAGTGTTCCCATGAGCAGTAGTGCTGGGAGCCCTCAGGAGGTCGGGGGGGGCTGTCGGTGACCCCAGATTTGTTACTTCCCAATGACCAGAGTGGATCTAATCTCTCCTGTCAGACCGGCTTTGCCCGGCGACCCGGGGCCTCGGCCTTTCCTCCCACTGGCTGCCTGGGCCGGAATCAGGCAGTGTCTGATTGGGGGCTTTTCCTCTGAGCCCCTGTGGGGCAGCCCTGAAAGGTGCCATCTGTAAAGAGATGATTCAGGTCTGGACTCGCAGCACGTGCCGGCCTGAGGAAGCTTGGACGGGGCTTGGCGTTGCTGAGCTGGTGGACCCCAACCCCCCCAAGGGCACGAGGAGCCAGGGGTCCCGGTGGCAGCCCCTTGGCCCGCCTTTGGTGACCTCTGTATGGGTCAGAAGGCAGCCATGGGCTCCTGAGGACCCCCCGGGCCACAGCTCCCCCACACAGGCCCTTCTAGAAAGGCTCTGGCCGCGGGACTCTCTGCCTTCTCCTTTTCGTTGGGATTTCAGCCCATGATGGGGAATCTGCCATGGGGCACTTGGTGCCCGGAGCCTCTGGGAGTAATGTTCTTTTTCTTCCCTGGGGGGACATCAGCTCCTTGGGAACACACCCCTGCACTTGGGGAGGCTTCTGGGGGATGGATCTGGGGAAAGGAGACATCCCGGAGTCAGCGTCCCGGGCGCTTCCCCACAGCTCAGAAAGACAAGAAACCAAATTATGGTTGTGACGCCCAGTGAATCGCCAGGGACCCCCCGGCCCCTCTGCACCTTCTCTCGTGTGCCCCCCCCCCCGGACCAGGGCAGCCGGGTGAGCGGCCAGAGGCTCCGGCTGACAAGGTTTTCTGCCCCTTTTAGGTTCCACCGCTCGAGTGCTGCACGGACGTGATGGATGTCAACGTTAGCTGCCCGGGCACAGACCAGTGTGCTTCAGGTAAAGCCGAGCTCGCGCTGCCAGGGCCCCACGACATGGCCTGAGGCTCAGGGGCACTGTGACCGGCTGCTTTCCAAGCAGTGGCTAAGGGGGATGCCCCCTCCCCCCCAGACCCCTGCTCTCCCATGCTGCACCAGAGCCAGCTCCCTCCCTCCCCCATCCCACAGGACCCTTCTGGGGCCCATCCCTCAGCCTATAGAGGTGCCTCATAGGCCCCCGTTGTTGGGAAGAAGTGGGAGGGGAGCTGGGAAAGCCCTGGCAGCTCTGGGAGCAGACGGGGGATGCTGAATTGACTCAGCTTGTCTGTCTCTTACATCTGAAGAAGTGGGCGGCCCCCTCATAGTACCCTGGAGTCCGGGCTTCCAGTGGCTGGGTCCTCAGGGCCCAAGCCCTCCTAGCCAACCCTCCCCGTCAACCCTCCCCAGGCTCAGCTGCCCTGGGAAAAACAGACTGTGTGGGGAGGGCAGCGCAGGCCTTTGGGGGAAGCTCTTGGAGGGTCCGCGTTGCCCTGGGGCATCCCCAGGCCTGTGCCGCTGAGGCGCCCGGGCCGAGACAGCCGGGGTTCTGTGCCCTGTCGCCCCCAGAGGGCCTGTCTGCTGGCGAATAGCTGCAGCCCCCAGCCCTGGGCAGTGGGGGCTTCCCATCCCGCAGAAGGGCCGTGGCCGGCGCTCTTGTGTGCTTTGGAGCAGCCCCCCGAGACGGGCCTGGCCCTTAGAAGGGGCCAGTTTGCCTTGAGGTGAAATGTCAGTGTGACTTAGGTGGGGGGCCGTGGGGGGCTGCTCTCCTTCCAGAAATCAGCGCGAAGCCCCGTTTCTGAGCAGCTCTCACTCATTAGCGGGCAGCCTTTCTGGGCCCCATGCAGGGCATTGTCCTGCCTCCAAGGGAGCCAGTGAGGGGAGGTCATGGGCCCTGCCTTCAAAGGGCTGGGGAGCCAAAGGGATGGCAGCGTGTGCCCGATAAAGGATGAAAAGCCGGCGGGGGGCGTGTTTTAGGGCCAAACAAGTGGTTTCAGAAGCTGCAGGCAGGAGAGGGTCCAGGCTGGGGCAGCCGAGGAGGGCAGCGGGGCCGGGGAGCTGACGGGCTGGGGGATCGAGGGCCGCCCTCTGCCATTCATAGTTAGCCAGGGACGGTGGGCCTAACCCAGCTGAGGGAGGGCCGATGCCCCTGTGAAAGGAACTCAATCCTTGGATCAAACACTTGGAAGGGGTGTGAGGTGCAAATGAGATTGGGGGGAGCTTTGGTCAGCTGGCCAACGCCTCATGAACATCATGGCCAGGGAGTGGGCTTGGTGGGTGGGCGGAGCACCCCGGGGCCCCCCGGAACAAAAGCAGCAGTCGGGGAAACTGAGGCAGGGGCAGGCCTTCCCCGGCAGTGTCCGGGCCACGAGGGAGGAAGCAGACAAGAGCCATCCCGAACGGCCGGGACCCGGCCCCATCAGGGGAGGGGGCTCCAGAGTTGGGATCCCGGCCCATTTCGAGCCCCTTTGAGGATCTATCGGGAAGGGAGCGCGCTGGTGGGCGGGAGGAGGAAGCTGCGGGCCTGGGGAGAACGTGGACCTCCCGGAGCACCACGAGCTCCCGTTGGGCTACGTGTGAGGGGCTGAAGATGGGCCAGATCAGCCTCAGAACTGGGGGGGCCAGGCTGGCCCTCCCCCCAGGCCTCCCCCTGCCCCCCTTCCCGTCTCCCATCTGACCAGAGGAGGAGGCCGCCCTCTCCCTTTGTCAGGGACGCCGTGCGAGTCATGAGAGGAGACGGGAGACCCCCCCCCAGAGCACCCAGCAGGGCCCGGGGCCCCCTGCCCCTCTCACTTTGGGGCCCTTCCTCTCCCCTGCGCAGGCTGCTACCGGCGCTGGAACGAGGACGGGAGCAGCAGCTGCGTGCGGTGCAGAAACGAGACCCTGGCCGTGACGGGGGCTTACGTGGTGGAGTGCAGGAGCCGTGAGTCTGCCCCCGGGGGAGGGGAGGGGGTACTTCCCTCAGTGGGGGGCCGAGGTCACCGCCCCGCCCCCAACCCGTCACCCACATTGCCCCGCCCCCAGACGGGAGGGGGGGAGCTCTCCCTCCCCCAGTCCTGGGCTGCAGCTCTCACACTGGCCAGCAGAGGGTGGTCACGGACCTCGCCTTCCTTACCACTCTCATGCCCTGGCCGGGCCTCCGGGCCCCTGGCCCCCCCTCCCTGGGGTCCCCCGAGCCCCGGCCTCCCACGCCACCGGGCTCTGGCCGCAGCCAGGGCCGCCTCACGGGGCTGACCGAGGTTTTTCCCACCCTTAGTCGGCAACAAAGAAATTAACTTCACGAGCTACAGAACCACGGTGACGCCCCTTCTGCAGAACCTGGGTAAGTCGCGGCTGAGCCCGGCGGAGGGGGCCCCGGGACCCCCAGGGCGGCAGGGCCAGAGACCCCGGCGAGCGGGGGCCAGCACAGGCTTCGGAGGGCCCATGGCCCAGACCAGGAGCCTCGGGCCGGGGCTGAGCTAGGGGGGGCCGTCCTGTGGCAGCTCCCCTCCCCCACCCCCGCCATTAACCTGTGGCAGCTCCCCTCCCCCACCCCCGCCATTAACCTGTGGCCGGCTCCTTCTGCCCCCATGGCTTGCCCGCCATCTGTGAAGGGACTGAAGGATTGAAGCCCCAGTGGGGCCGCCGCCATTAATGGCTCATCCCCTGCGAGCACGGCTGGGACGTCACCCCAGGACTGAGCAGAAACCCCTCAAGGCTCACACTGCTCCCCCCCAGAGGGTTCCCCTAAAAGAGAGACTTCCGCATGGGCTCGTGTGCGCAGAGACCGGGGAGAGTGGGCTGCCCCCGTGGCTGTCCGTCCGGACACAGGCTGCCCCTCGGAACGGTCACTTAATCGCACGCTTGTCATCAGGGGACACAGTGCGGGGGGGGGGGCAGACCTCGGGGGTCCGGCTCTGCTGCCGTTGAGACAACCTGCTGGACCCTCCCCTCTTCTTGGCCCCAAGGCCCGGACACTGGGCCCGGATGGGGCGTCCGTCACGGGAAGGGATCTGGAACCTGGCTTGGGTTCTCCAGTTTGGGTTTCCAGCAGCATCCCAGTCTCTCCCCCCCCCCCCCCCCCCCGGGCCGGGCGTTGGGGAAGTCCTGGGTTTGTTCCTGGAAAGGCCGGGTCTCCTCGCACCCGTCACCCTGGGACGGTCGGGCTCGGGCTTGTCCCTCCCACCCAGGAGTGGGCCGAGGCGGCCACCGGTGCTGGGTTCCCTTCTGGGTCACCGGGCCAAAGGGACACCCCCGGGGCCAGTCCCCGGCAGAGGCACCGGGGCCTCCAGGCTGGGTTGGGTTGGAAAAGCGTGTGGTTAAAAAAAAGCCCTGGCACTGCCAGCTGCCACCGCTGCTCCTGCCCAGTAACAGAGTCAGGAACAAAGCAAAACGAGGCCCACACAGCGCTGGCGAGGGAGAAGTCGGCCTCCATGGGTGGCAAGAAGCCGAGCCCAGGCGCGTTTGCCGTTCTCGCTGGGACTCTGTCGTTTCCCCAGCCTCTAAAAATAACCCGGAGCCTCGCCATGTGACTCCATCGGCGCTTAGAAACTCGCCTCCCAGGCGGGCACCAAATGGGCACATGCCCATCATTTCCTGATAGTTCCATTAACTTTCTGGAAGGCTCCTCGGCCCTGCCAGGATTTTTCTGTTTGACTAGTCACTGGTTAAAGATTGAACACCTCTCTCTCTCCCTCTGTGTGTGTGTGTGCGTCTCTCTCTTTTCTTTCTCTCTCCCTCCCTCTGTCTCTCTCTCTCTCTCTGTCTCTCTCTCTCTCTCTCTCTCTCTCTCTCTCTCTTCTCTCTCTCTCTCTCTCTCTCTCTCTCTCTCTCTCTCTCTCTCTCTCTTTCTCTCTCTCTCTTTCTCTCTGTCTGTCTCTGTCTCTATCTCTCTTGTCCTTGCCCCCCACAAGCCTCAGAAGCCCCAGGCCTCCTAACCAGGGAGCCAGGCTGCAGAGGTAACGAGTGGCGTGGCTCGGGTCACATCTTCCCCTCCCCCCCCCCAGGACCCTGTACCAGAAGAACCTCTTGGGTGGGGAGGACTGGCCTCCTCCTTCCACAGTGACTCCTGCAGGTCCCGGGGGGCACTGCCAGCTCACAGGTGCCCTTGGGCACTGATAGGTTGGCTTTGTGACCTCCGGGGCCGGCGCTCTGGCCACTCGGCAGCGGGAAGAGCAGAGCCGGGAGGCGCCCAGAGGCCGGCCCTGCCATCCCCCGTAACCTCCCCTCTCCTCTGATTGCAGGGGGCCCCCAGGTGGCCGTCTCTCTCTTCTTGGGCACCTTCTTCATTAGCTCCTGCCTCATTCTCTCCGTCGCCTTGTTCTTCTACTTCAAACGCTCCAGTAAGCTCCCCCATTTCTTCTACAGAAGGAACAAAGGTACCTCCCAGTGCCCTTGTGTGTTGCCCCTTTGTGCACCGTTGGGCACAGCCCTGGGCCGCCTCTCCCCGCCAGGAAGTGCTTCTGGGTCGCCCATCCCGGCTCCAGAGGCTCTGGGCAGGGGGAGGGGAGGAAGGCTGGCATGCTGGCAGAGGAGCCCCTCGAGCGCCGGGGCCGGGAGCACAGCACGCTCCTCCACCTCTCCCAGAGACGGTTCTGGCTTTAGCAGAGCCCGGACCTTCTGTGGGGGGGGGGGGTGGCAGGTCAAGCACTCAAGTGCACGGGGCAGGAAGTGGCCTGAGGTTCCCCAACAGGGCAGGAGTGCTGCCAGCCTGCCCCCTGCAGGGACTGCGCTGGGCCCAGCTCTGGGCCAGCCTGTGGCCCCTCGCCATCAGACCGGCCATGGCAGGGGCGCTCTGCCAGCGACCAGGCCCCAATGAAGGCCCCACGCCAGCACCACTCCCTCCCTACTTGGACCACTGGCCCCAGGAAGGCTTTCTTCCCCTTTTGGGTGCCTGGAGGCTTTCCTCTTGGAAGCCTCCCTTCCTGCTGGCGTGGCTGCAGCACGGGGCCCCCTTGCCCGCCCAGCTTGGCAGAGAGTGCCAAGGGCCACTCCTGGCAGTGCCCGCTACGTCTAGTTGGAGGCGGCCAGGGGGAGGGAGACCAGATGGGCTCCAGCTTCTGTCCCCTCCATGTGACAGCCCCCAAGGGGGGGAGGGGGGAGATTGACTGAGAGCCCATGGGGGTGGTGAGCTTGCTGGAGCCCCCGGCCAGAGCCCTGATTTTGTGCGCCCTCTGTCTGGGTGACCTGCCCAGGAAGCCCGGCTGGCCCAAGGTGAAGAAAACCTGATTTCCCTGAGCCCGCAGAGCACTCACCGTGGGGGGACAAATCAGAGAGCGCCGCGGTGGCCCCCTTCTCTCTGCTTAAAGTCCAGACCCGGGCAGAGGGGCCGCCCTCACAGCAGGCCCGGGGCCTCAGAGAGGCAGGCGAGAGCGGCGGTCCGGCCCTGGCGTCTCACCCAGGGTTCTGGGGCTTGATATGAGGCCTGAGCCGGCTGGCGGCACACGCGCAGTGTGGCCTTGCTGCGGCATGGCCGGGATGGCGAGGGTCATCAGGCCGGCCCCCTCCTCTTACCCACAAGGAGCCGCGGCCCAGAGGGAAGGGACTTGTTCAAGGTCACGCAGAGCGGGGCCTGAATTGGGGTGCTCAGATACTACCAGATGCCAGCCTTGGGGTCCGGCCCCCCACTTCCTCTCTGTGTAACGGTGGCTTTTCTTTTCTCCGTAGCATCTGTCCTACAGCCCGGAGAAACTGTGAGTAGCACCCCCCTTAGCCCCCCAAGGGGATCCCCTTTTAGCCGGGTTCTCCCAAAGACAGTGGGCCCACTTCCTGCTTTTCCCCCCACAGGCTGCCATGATACCGCCTCCAAACTCTTCAGGTAAGTTTGTCCTCTGCACGGTCCTTCCCTCTGCGGGTCAAGGCCTCGAGAACACGGTCTGGACCCAGGAGCGCGGGCCCCGGCCCCTAAGCCGCACAAGGACGGGCCCCAGCTTCTGGCCTCCTGACCTGGTCCCTTTCCCGTAAGGAGCCTCCGCCTCCTCGTCTGTAAAGTGAGGGCCACTGAGCGCAGTCTCTGGTCCCTGATCCCCAGGACGGCCTCGCCGGCCCCGGGAGCTTGCCCTCCGCCCTTGCTCCAGCTGGGGCCCAGCTTTGTTGCCAACACGAAGGAAGGCTTCCTGGGGGAGGGGACGTCAGCCCCCTGAGGGGTGGGAGCCAAGCCCTCGGCTCAGGGGCCACCATGCTGGGGCTGCTGCTGTCTGGGCCAGCTGGGAGGCTCGGGGATCAGTGGCTCCTTCAGCCTCACTCAGCAAAGCCCTAAAGCCCTGCTCCGTGCCAGGTACCAGCCCCGGAGCTGGCGACAGAGGCGCGGAACGGGGTGGCCGCGGCCCCCGACGGATGGGGGTTCTGCCCCCTGAGGCACCCCAGTCAGGCCCTGGAGGCGGGTCATGTGCGAACACATGGGGTGGGAGCAACATGTCAGGTCAGGGAGCCTGGCACTGGGCTGCAAAGTGGAGTCAGTCCTGCCTTGGAGACTCCTCTCCAGGTCTCCCCCTGGGGGAGGACAGACAGCGGATGGAGCACCGGCCCTGAAGTCAGGAGGACCTGAGTTCAAATCCAGCCTCAGACACTTAACAGGTCCTGGCTGTGGGGCCCTGGGCCAGTCACTTAACCCCAGTCGCCTCAGGAAAAACAGACAACAAAACCCTGGGGGCACTTTGAGCCTCTGTGCTTCCTTCCAGATTTGGGTCTGCAGGAGTCCCCTGCGCAGACTGCGCCCCCTCCGCACTGGCACGCTCGGGCTGGCTTCCCCCAAAGGGCCTTTCCGGGGCCCCCCTGTACTTCCTGCAGGGACTTGAGACTGCCCGGGGTGCTCCTTGAGCCACTGGAGCCCCAGCACAGTCTTGGGCCCAGAGTGGACACTCCAGAAAGTGCATGTCCTGCAGACAGAGCTTCAGGGGAAGCTCAGGAAAGGGACCAGCCCTCGGGGCTTCTCTGGGCCTGAGGACAGGCTGCGGCCTTGCCAGCTCTCCTTCCTGCAGTCTCCCTCCCCTCCTTCCCCTTCTCCCTTCTTTCCTTGCTTCCCTTTTCTCCCTCTTTCTCTCTCTTTCCTTCTTTCCCTCATAGCCTCCTTCACCCCTTCCTCTCCCCCTGCCTGGCTTCCTCCCTCGTCCTTTCCTTCCTGTGTCTCCCAACAATCAGGCATGGGGGCTGTGGGGAGAACAACCCGAGGGTAACCCCGCGTCCCGCTCTGTTTCAGTCCGGAAGCCGCGCTACGTCAGGCGGGATCGGTCGCTGACGAGACCCACCACCCCTACCATGATCTCCTCCGTCGAGACTCGGGTCAGCAACGTTTAACCTGCAGGGTTTGCCCGAGGACCTGGTCCGTGAACCGTTGGAGGCTTCTCTGCGGCCGCCCGAGGGCCGGCAGAACATCGGCGGCCGCGGGGTCTCGGCGGGCCCCGCGGCCGCGCCAAATGGAGCACAGAAGAGGCAGTGGGACGCAGAGGTGGCGACCGCCAACCTCGTCAGGACACTTTTTGGAGCTTCCTCCCTTCCTCTGATCTGTCTCTCAGCAACAGATACCCCGTTAAAAGTCTCCAAACAGCTTGGCTTGCCTTGGCTAAAGAGTCATTTCCTCCCATCTCCGGTGTTCAGTCCCTCCTGGAGCGGGGGCCGGCCTGGCTCCCATCCTGCCCCTCTGCCAAGGCCAGAAGCTGCACTGGCCCCAGCCAGCCCGTCCCTGTGACATAGGGTGCGCTGGGCCCTTCCTGATCCCCTAAGCCAGGGAAAGTGGGGCCCCGGCCCTCCAGTGAAGGCTTTCCCAGGCTCCCCGTCCTGCCCTGGCAGGCCAGTGCCCAGCTTGCTCCTGAGGGCGGCCCCAGGTTCACGGCCTGGTCCCTGGACAACATCCTGTTGGCAACGCGGTCCTGAGTGAGCGCCTTCTACTTGGCCCGAATGAGCCCATCTAGAAGCCACCCGTCCCCATCAGCTGCCGGCCAGAGCTCCCAGGGGTAAACCAGCTAGACTGAGCCCCTCTTAATTCAGGCTCAGACGTACGATTGGCAAGGCCGGGTGACCGTTAGCCCACCCTCCCTGGACCAAGCTGGGACCTGGGCACAGAGAGAAGGCAAGAGAGGAAGCTCTGCCCACTCGCAGGCTCGGAGCGTGCCCGGGAGCCCCTTAGGAGGGAGCCAGGCGTCCCCCTGCTCCCCAGCCCGAGCCCCAGTCATTGGAGGGGTTAGAGCCAGCTGTGCAGGGACCCCCAGGTTCACAAAATAGATGTCATGTTCACAGGATGGTTTTTATAAAACCAGATCCGAGTTTTTGTGTTATTTGTGTGAGTGGGACCTGGAGGCGGAAGCCCACTGAGGCAATCCTGGGAGAACCTTAGTCTGAGCAGAGAGCAACCACCGGGATCCCCCCCCCTCTTCCTTCACTCCCGTGTTCCCCCCCATTGCTCTCTCCCATTAATCTGACCAAGAGAGCTGGCCCCCGAGCCACCATTTGAAGCACAGAATTCAGGGCACAAAGGCACCCCGGAACCCCTTTCTCAGAGAAGGAAACCAGGGTGTCTGACTTGGCCCAAGCTCATGGGCAGCAAGAGTAGGATCTGAACTGCCGTGTGCACCCCGACTTGAAAAGTGTTCGGTGATGTCAAGGGAACCCCCCCAAATGAGTGCCCAGCTCGTCCTGCCAGGGCCCGGATGGAGGCCGGCCTCCAGAGGAGGTTCACAGGCCCTGCCTAGGGATTGAGGTCACAAGTGACTGAGCCCATGAGGCCACTTGGGAAAGGCAGGGAGAAGCAGGCCCCCCCCCAAAAAAAGCTGCAGCCAGCCACTGGAGAGCACCAGCGGGGACGAGGACGTGACCCACACGTTACAGGCTGGCACTGCTGGGGTGCGCTCCATGGCCCTGATCCAGGTCCCCTGTGCCAGATCAGGTGGAGAGCAGCAGCGGGCTGATCTTTGCCTGCCCTCTCACTGGCCGGCCCCGGGCAGTAATAATCCCATGGATACCTGTGCCCTTGGCCAGCCAGGGCTGCGCTCCTTTGTGCTGCTCTGCTCCCCGTGATCTTTTGTACCTTTTTCTATTGCCGACTTTAATAAATGCTCATTTCCTGAGAGACGAACTCGGCGGGATAATGATCCTGGAGCCGGGGATGGATGTGTTGTTCTTCCCTTCCCTTTAATCTCTGGGAAAAGAGAGTGCTCGGGTGTGCTCCGGCCCCCGGCGGGCACTGCCATCTACTTCTGAAGGCAACATGAAAGGGTCAGAATCCGGAAGGATGCCAGCCCGCAGCCCAGCCCCACGCATCTGCTTCAGGCCCAGGGCTCTGCAAGGGCAGAGGCAGCTGCAAGGACATTGGGGAAGGGCCGTCTTGTCATAGGAGCCATGGCCCTTGTTCTGATTTCCCACCACCACCACCAGGGTGAGCTAGGGTGGCTGGACCCCCTCCCCGCTAGGGACTGACAATTAAAGGCTGGGAAGCAGAGGCAGCTGGAGGTGCCGCCGTGGGCTCAGAGGAAGCCACCGAGAAGGGTCCCCAAGGAGAAGGGACCAATAAAGACATATCTCCCAGCCAAGCCTGTGTCTTCGGGACGTGATGGCTTTGGAGAGGGAGCTCAGCCTGCAGATGTACATGGATGGCGAGCGCACTTGGGAGCGCCGAGCGCTCGGTCAGCGTGGCCCGCTGGCCTGTTGGGTGAGAACCAGTGGAGGAGGGATCGGCCGCCTCAGCGAGACCCCCACTGCCAGGAGGGACGGCTAGGAGACGCGGAGGAAGGCTTTCGGCCATTCAATGGCGGAATCTTTGTTTTTGAAGACTGGTGTCGGGGTGATGGCTCGTGGGTGACCTGGATCTAGAGAAGGGCCGCACACTGGCCAGCCCTACTCTCCAACCACTGAGACAGGACCGAAGCCGGGATGGCTGGTGTTGGGGTGACCCGGGGAGCATCTGCCCCCCTCCCCTTCCCCCCAAGTCTTGGAGCTGAGGAAAGGCGGCCTGGAGGAGGCCAGGTAGCTGCTGCCATCCCAACCCGGAGAATCAAGAGCAGCAGGTCTCTGCACAGACGGGATGAGTCGGAACCTCCTCTCCATGACACAAAGGTCTTCTCCCAAAGAAAGCCTGAAAGAGCAAGGGAAGGTCAGGAGACAAGAGCACAAGCATCCAAAGAAGTAGACTGCCCAGCTGCGGTCACCATGGTAACGGAGCTCAGGAAGCACTAGGGCTTCTGGGAAAGCGGCTAAGGAGCCAATCTTACGGCTTAGGGAGACAGCATCCCCAAAGGGAGAAAGGGAATGAGCTTCCGGGAGAGGTTAGGAGTTCCCCATCACAGGAAGTCTCCAAGCCTTCTGCCTGACCGGGCCGAGCCGGGACAAGTTGTGAAGCTGCATCTAGGGCCGGCCGGGCCGAATTTCAGAGGCTTAATTCCGGGTTAGCCAGAGGGAAGCCAGCTTTTAGCCCCCACCACTATTTACAAACCCAAAATGTTACAGGGCGCCCTGGGCACGTAACACTCCCAGGCCCTAGAGCATGGGACACTGGGCAGTCATCGAGGAGAGAAACACAGAAGGGGACCATCCAGCTCCTTGCCCCTGTCACTGAGCTCTAGTCCATGGGACCGCTTTGGGTTCAGGGACCATCCAGCTCTTCACCTTTAAAGGAGGGAAAACATGATAAAAAGATAGAGGGGGCCCCTCTCATTTCCTAGTCAACCTGAGCCGTCATCCTGTTTGCCCCACCCTCGTTGTGGTTCTGGAATATGAGAATAATACATGAAAAATCAGCATCATACAGAAAACCCCTTTTATTTCCTGGGGATCACTAATGGGAGATAGGACCCCAACTAATGGGCTTCTAGATGCAAAGTGTGTGAGTTGGGAGTGGCAAAGGGGGGGATGGGGAGTAGCGTTCCCCCAAGTCCCACCACCTTGGAGAGCTTTGAAATGCAAATCCTTTAGGAAAGTTTACCCTGGGAGGTGGGGTGGGGCAGTGGCTAGCTGCCACCAGGTACCATATGGATGCTGGCAGGGCCCCTCATGGAGCCAGCTTCTGCTGGAAAGACCACTGGCTCGTCCAAGGACAATGTAAAGGCAGCACTCATCCTCCCCTACCCCCACCAAACCAAACGCTGCTGGGGAGCCCCGGATGGTCCCTCAGCCACTTCCTCCGCAGAGATCTGCCCCTGGATGAACATTGCCCAGTCTGGGGCAGGAGCCCCTACAGGGAAGACAAGTGGGCAAGAGCCTTTCAGCCTAGTCTCGTGCTCACAGTTCTTGGGGTCCTGCTGGTCCCTGCTGCCAGAGACGCTGCCATCCTGCATCCCTTCCCCCTCTTCCTCCTTCTCCTCCCTGGGCCAATTCCCTTTCCTCCTCCTTCCAGGAAGTTCCCAAGCCGAGCTGGTGACAGGATCAAATCCATGGCAACCGCTCTGCCAGGCTCCATCCTGCAGGGAAGTCAGGAGCAGCCCTGGAGGGAGGAGGTGCCCAGGTCCTCATCCCCTCCCCCTCTCCCCATCTGCCATGTTCTCCAAGAGCCCAAGGGGAAGCTTGGGAAGGGGCTGTTCCCATCCTGGGGCCCAGAACTGGAGATTTTAAACGACTCTTTAAAAGGTCATCTTAACCCCCTTTTGGTTCCGGGGGGGCTTAAGCCCCCCCAAGTGGCCAGTGGCAGAAAGCTGCTCCCCTGACTTCTCTCTCCCAGCAAACTCTCCCCAACTTCTCGAACCCTCCCCAGCCTTGTGGATCATTCTGCCTCATTCAGACCCTTCCTAGTCACTTTGGAAAGGGCAGCAGTCAGATCTTGGCAAGACAGGGAACAATGCTTAGCGGCAGCTTTGGCTCCCAACCCAATCTGCTTTCCGAGGACCTGCAGCTATTACCTCAGAGAGAGGAAGATTTAGCTCAGCCAGGCTTAGTTAGCAGATGGACTCCCTCATCCTCCCTCCCTCCCTCCCTCCCTCCCTCCCTCCCTCTCTCTCTCTCTCTCTCTCTCTCTCTCTCTCTCTCTCTCTCTCTCTCTCTCTCTCTCTCTCTCTCTCTCTCTCTCTCTCCCCCCCCTCTCCCTCTCTCTCCTCCTCTTCCTCCTCCCTTTCTTGCCTCTCTCCATCCTTCCTCTCTCCAGCTCCCTCTTTCTCTCTATCTCCTTCCCCATTCACTGCCTCCCCGCTCCTCTTCCTATCCCTCTCCCTTCCTTCCGTTCAATCTTTCTCTTCCTGCTGCTTTTCTTTCTCACTTCTCTCCCTCTACCCCTCCCCTCTCTGTCTCCTTCCTTATCTCTTTCTTTTTCTCTCCCTCTATTTTCCTTTCCATCCTTTCCTTCCATCTCCCTCTTTCTCTATCTCCTTCCTCTCACTTCCCCTCTCTCCATCTTCTTTTCCTATCTCTCCCTTTCTGTCCCTCCTTTCTTTCTTGCTCTTTCCCATTCTCTCTTTCTCCTTCCATCCCCTCCTCTTTTCATTCCCTTCCTTACCCCCCTTTCTCTACCCCCCACTGCCCTCTTCCTTCCTTCTCCCTCTCTCTCATTCCATCTTCATCCCTTTCTCTATCTCCCTCTTCCTTTCCCTTCCTCCTCTGTATGTGTCTCTGTGTATGTCTCTCTGTCTCTCTGCCTCTATCTCCCTTTGTCTCCCTGTCTGTGTCTCTGTCATTGTCACTGTCTCTCTCTGTATCTGTCTCTCTTTTACTGTCTCTGCCTCTGTCAGTGTCTCTGTGTGTATCTCAGCATCTCTGCCTTTGTCTCTCTCTGTCTCTGTCTGTCTCTGACTTGTGTGGCATTGATAGGAAGTACTCAGAGGACACTAACATTAACCTAGAAAATTAATTGAACCAATAACAAGCTCGTGCAACTGGGAGAGTATCCTTTTCCTGACCCCACTGAGGAAAAAATTGGCGATGAATCATCACTGGGTCCCCAGTCCTGCCTGACCATAGGATGAGCAGGTTGGAAGAGACAAGATGGTGGGAGAGGCTCCCTAGCCTGAGACTGCACCCGGCTTTCTCCAGAACAGCTGCAAAGGATAAGCCCTGGCACCCATTATCCGGAACAGGGCTTCAGCCCAAAAAGCTAAGTCCACAAATCACCTTCACAGGCACATAGATGTTGAGCTCAAGAGACCCTTGGAAGGTTAACCTAGAAAATGTTCCAACTAAGAGACCTGCCATCATCTGGGTTAGAACCTTGCTGGACAGAGCAAGGAACCAATGGGATTCGAATAAACTAAAGCTCTTTCCCTCCCTCCTCGAAGGGCTTAATCAAATGGCATGAAATCCAGTGGGGATCAATGTTGAGTCTTTCCCTTGGGTACCAAAACCCAACTTCACAAGTGTGAGATGGGAGACAAGTGGATAGACAGTAGGTATCCTGAAAAAGATCAGGGGAGTTTAGTCAACTACCCAATGAAGGGCAGCCATGTAATGGGGCAGCCACAGAGTCAATTCAGTTTTGGTCTCCTTTAAGAGAAATGTCACTCATGACTCTTTTCAACAATGAAATGCTTCAAACCAGTTCCAGTTGTTCGGTGAAGAAAGCCATATACACTCAGAGAGAGGGATGTGAAATGTGGACCACAACGTAACATTTTCATGCTCTCTATTGAGGTTTGCTTGCATTGTATTTCCTTTATCTGATTATTCTTTCTTGTAGATACGATTTCTCCTGCACAAAAAAATGATGCAATAACTATACATATATTCGATTTCTTAAGTATTCTAACATAATTATCATGTAGTGGATATCCTGCCATCTAGGGGAGGGGTGGGGAGTAGGGGGGGAAATTTGTAACAGAAAGCTTTGTAAGGGTTAATGTTTAGGAATTAATTGGATTGGATAAATGGATAGGAATTGTTTAGCAAATAAAAAGTATTAATAAAAAAAAAAGAGAGATGTCACTTCTAGCAATGGAAAGGAGAGAACTCCACAGCATTCTGGCTTCATTGAGTCACATCTGGAGTATCCAGGGTTCAGGTCTGAGCACCGTGGGGCGTTTTTTGTTTGTTTGTTTCTTTTTTTTCTTTATTAAAGCTTTTTTATTTTTCAAAACATACGTGTGGGAAATTCTTCTGCTTTACTCCTCGGGCACAGTGCCTTCTGTGATGTGGGCACACCACGCTGGGCGGTCCTGTGTCAGAGCCTGCCGTGTCTCCCCATCCATTCCAAAGGTCTTCAGAGAGACATGGAGATTGTCATTGTGTCACTTCTTCTGACTTTCACATCAGCGCTTGTCTTGTGTGAGTTTTCCATAAAATAGTCTTTTAGGCAAATGTACATTTGGCAGTCAAACAACATGGCCAGCCCAGTGGAGTTGCACTCTCTGTGGCAGTGTTTAAAAGCTTGGCAGTTTAGTTCAAGAAAAGACTTCACTGTCTGGTCCCCAATCCTGTCAGGGGATCTTCAGAATCTTCCTATTAGTAGTGTGGCCCCAGACAAGTCACTTAACTCTGCCTCAGTTTCTTCATCTGTAAAATGAGCCGGAGAAGGAAATGGCAAAGCACTTTAGTATCTCTGCCAAATAAGGTCACAGAGGGTTAGACACAAATGGAAGGACTCTAAATAACAAATTTGGAAGCCAGAAGAGATAACAGAAGATAAATATCACAAATGCCAAAGGGATGCACGTGCCAGAAGAATTGTGTCACTTGCACCAAAGGCTCAGTAAAAAATGACAAAAGGAGATAATATTGTCAAGAAACCGGCAAATCTTAAGGTGCTCTGCAAAGACTAGCTATCAGTATTATTATTGTCATCACTGCCACCATTAGAATAAACAGAAGGTGGTCATTCAATTCAGTTTAGCAAGCATTTCTTCCATTCCAGATAGGGTCACAAAGACCCTGTCAGGAGTGAAAAAAGAATAACAACAATAATATCTGTCCCTAGTACATGTCAGGTGCTGAGGAGTCAAAGATAAAACACTCTCTGCCTTCGAGGAACTTACAAGATGAATGATAAAGACAACTAAAAGTGGCTTTAAGTTGAGTTGGTGATGAGAGTGTTCCTCGGAATACATTGGACAGGGAGAACAAAGGTGAGAGAGTAGAAAAAATTACTCAAATCTTAATTTGCTTCTTTTTCTTTCCTGCCAGGAAGAATAATCTTTAGCTTGATAAATACAGAATAAGATCAAGAGGGATTTGAAATGCAAGATAAATTTTGTTTAGCCATTTTTCAGTCAGGTTCAATTCTTCATGACCCCATTTGGGATCTTCTTGGCAAAGATATTGGAGCAGTTTCCCTTTCCAGCTCATTTTACAAATGAGGAAACTGAGGCAAACAAGGTGAAGTGACTTGCTCAGCGTCACACAACTAGGACGTGTCTGAGGCCAGATTTGAATTTAGGAAGATGAGTTTTCCTAACTTCAGTCCAGGTAATCTATTCACTGCACCATCTAGCAGCCCCTCCTAAATTAAGAGAGAGAAAGAGAATACTTTCATTTTCTTCAGTTCAAGCTGTAGATCTGGAAGGATACATCCACAGATACCAGAAGAACTGGCAAATGTGACTGTTCAAAATCATCACTGATTCGGCAACAACAAGATTATACAATGATCGATTCTGATGGGTGTGGCTCTCTTCAACAATGAGATGAGTCAAATCAGTTCCAGTTGTTCAGTGATGAAGAAAGCCATCTACATCCAGGGAAAGGCCTGTGGGATCTGAGGGTGGACCACAACATAGCATTTTCACACTCTCTGTTGTTGTTTGCTTGCATTTTGTTTTCTTGATCAGATTTTTTTTTCTTCTTTCTTGATCTGATTTTTCTCATGCAGCAAGATAACTGTACAAATATGTATACATATATTGGATTTAGCCTATATTGTGACATATTCAATATGTATTGGACTATCTACCATCTAGGTAAGAGGAGGAAAAAATTTGGAACAGAAGATCTTGCAAGGGTCAATGTTAAAAAAAATTACCCATGCATGTTTTGTAAATAAAAAGCTTTAATAAATTTTTTAAAATCATGAGTGACTTTTGTCAAATTGTAGAGAATGGAAGACATGTGGCTTGACTGAAGTTCAGCGAACTCCTATTTTTTTTTCTTTGCGAGGCAAATGGGGTTAAATGACTTGCCCAGGGTCACCCAGCTAGGACATCTTAAGTGTCTGAGGCCAGATTTGAACTCCGTCCTCCTGATTCCCAGGCTCTATCCACTGTGCCATCTAGCTGCTCCTAAACATTGGAAGAGAGTGGAGGTTCCAAATTGTGACAGTGTGACATCATCTTTGATTCTTCATGAAATTCTGGAACATATGTAGCATTAAGGAGATGCTTTTTGAGCTTTTGCAAGGGAAGCAGGGACTCTTCAGAGGAATCGTACTCTCTCCCTGAGAAGCAAACATGTCAGGTGAACCCCACTTCTTTTTTGACAGGGTTATTAGGTTAGAAGCTGAAAAAATGCTATATTTATAATGTATCCACATTTAAACAAAACATCTGACAAAAGCCCTTATGCTATTCTTCTGGGCAAGGTAGGGAGGTGTGGGCTAGATTTTAACACAACAAAGTAGATTTGGAACTGTCTGAATGATCAGATTATAAAAAGGAATTGCCATCATTTTTTTCAAGGAGTTTTCTAGTGGCTGTCTGAGGGATCTGTCCTTGGTTCTGTATAATTTACCATTTGTTCAGTGAGTCAGATGAAGTTATTGAAGATGACTGTGTCATCTCTGCAGAACTGGGAAGGATAGCGCCCATGTTGGGATGGCAGTCAGAATTCATAAAGATCTCAGCAGGTTATCACAATGGACTGAATCTAATGAGATAAATAAGATAGAAATAACGGGAAAATCACAGAACCGTAGAATAGAAAAGGACCTCAGAAATCATCTAATAGAAACTGAGCCTGATAGGAAAAGACCCTCGGTGACCTTTACATCAAGTGATCATTCTGCCTTCCTTCACTTAAAAACCTCAAGTCAGAGAAAAGCCAGGATCTGACTCCTAAAGTCCATTTTTGGATGGCTCGAACCGTCTGAAAGATTTTCCTTACATTGAACCTAAATCTGCTTCTCTGCAGCTTCCCCCCACTGCTCGGAGACCAAACAGAACCAATTGAATCTTTCTTCCACAAGACAGCCCTTCAAATACTTAGAGACAGCTCTCCTGCCTCATCCCTCCCTCCAGAACTTCTCTTCTTAAGATTAAACATCCCTACTTCCCTCACGGCAAATGGAACTTTTTACACAGAAGCCCAAAGCTTCAGTTCTGGATCACAGATTACATTTTGTAGGCTGTTCTAGTTCAATAATCAGGTTCTCTTTGCTTTTTTTTTGCTTCTACCCGAGTCTTCCCTGAGAATTTTGGGATTTTATTGTTCCTGAGATTCATCTGGGGAAATCTCAGATTTTGGCTTTCATTTAGGTGTACACAACAAAAAAGGCCATCACTTCCTATGAAAGCACTCTGGCTAACATAACATAAAACATATGACAGGCTTCATTTAACCTAACAAAAGATGCCAAGGATTTGTACCTGTACACATAGCCAATCCCTTGCCTTCTCAGAACAAGGACGTTTTCTTGTCTTACATAAATGTCCCTCGTTCTCCTGAGGGAAAAGCACTAAGTACCAATCCAGAGTTGATATCCCCTTCTCCTTTCAGACCTGTGTGATCCTTATTATTCCCAGTACCAAAGAATAGTAAGGTTTCTTTTTTGGTTTTTCCCACATCAGGTTTTAGTCCTTTGCTGTTTTTATTTTTATTTTTTTATTTTTTGCTTTTTGCTGAGGCAATTGGGGTTAAGTGACTTGCCCAGGGTCACACAGCTAGGAAGTGTCTGAGACCAGATTTGAACTCAGGTCCTCCTGACTTCAGGGCTGGTGCTCTAACCACTGCGCCACCTAGCTGCCCCTCTTTGCTGTTTTTAGCTCCAGATCCAGAGAGGTCTGGGAATTCAGAACATTGCAGATATCCATCCATTCCCCGGGCATTTAGTAAGTACCACTGAGTTCTAGGCACTGGTCTAAGGGCTAGGTATTTTTGAGGCAGAGCAAAGATGGCAGAGTAAAGGCAGAGACTAACAGAGCTCTCCCCCAAAACTCTTCCATTTGTTGACCTTAAATAAATTCTAGAGAGTCAGAACCCCAAAACAGACTGAGTGAGGCAATTTTCCAGCCGAAGACAACTTAGAAGGTCAGCAGGAAAGATCTGTTGCATCAAGGGAGTATAACACAGTTCAATGCAGGCTGCACCAGCACCCACTGGGTCCCGGCAAACCAGAATAAGTCCATGGAGCCTCTGAATCCCAGACCTCTCGGCTCACAAGTGCCAAATACAACTTGGGGGTCGGCAGGAAAGGTTTGTTGCAACAGGATGAGAGGAGAACACAGCCCCAGTAAACCAGGAGCAGGCTGGTGGAGCTACTGAATCGGCAGTGGTGGTGGCAGTAGCAGCGGTGGCGATGGCAGCTTCTGGAGGTTTCAGCCCAGAAACTAAGGGGCAACAGGGTCAAACAGCTGATCAGCTGATCAGAAGGAGATCTCTTAATTAGTGCTGAGCAGGACTCTGTTGCTTTGCCCATATTCAGTTCTAGGACATAGTCCTGGCTCGTGGTCCCAAAGTGAGGAAAAACACTAGCACACTAAAACTTACAACCTCTTCACAATTCCAGGGCAAGAAGAGGGCTTGTGGCCACTCATAGACCAGAGCACAGGCCATGAGAGTACTAACACCTCTCTTTAGAACATACTGCCTTGGAAGAACTGAAAGCATACAGGTCTCTGCCCAAAATCCCTCAAGCTTGGAACATTGTACCTTCTAGAAACAGAGCCCTATTTTAACAAAGAGTTAAAAGTCAAGTAATAGGCTGGGGAAATGAGCAAACAACAGAAAAAGATTCTGACCATAGATAGTTACTATGGTGACAAGGAAGAGCTAAACATACACTTAGAAGAAGTCAAATCTCCCCACATCCAAAGCCTCCAAGAAAAATAAGAATTGGTTTCAGGCTATGGAAGAGATCAAAAGAGATTTTGAAAGTCAAGTAAGAGAGGTAGAGAAATGAGAGTAATGCAAAAGGAAGTACAAAAAAACAGTGAAAAAAGACCTAAAAAGCAAAATTAGACAAATGGAAAAGAAGGTACAAAATCTCATTGAGGAAAATAATTCCAAAATTATAATTGAGCAAATAAAAGCTAATGACTTTATGAGAAATTAAGAAACAATAAAACAAAATCAAAAGAATGAAAAAAATGGAAAATAATATTAAATATCTCATTGGGAAAACAACTGACCTGGAAAATTCATCCAGGAGAGAGAATTTAAAAGTTATTGGACTACATGACAGCCATGACCAAAAAAAAAGAGCCTAGACATCATCTTTCAAGAAATTTTCAGGGAAAATTGTCCCGATATTCTAGAGCCAGAAACTGAAAAAGAATATTGAGTAGAATTGAGAGAAAAATTGAAAGAATCCACCGATCACCTCCCAAATGAAAACTCCCAGGAATATTACAGCCAAATTCCAGAACTTCCAGATCAAGAGGAAATATTGCAAGCATCCAGAAAGAAGCAAGTCAAATACAGTGGGAGCCACAGTCAGGATAACATAAGATTTAGCAGCTTCTACATTAAAGGATCAGAGGGCTGGGAATATGATATTCTGGAGAGCAAAGGAGCTATAATTATACCAAGAATCATCTACACAGAAAAAGGGAGTATAATCTTTTCAGGGGAAAAATGGATATTCAGTGAAAGAGAAGACTTTCAAGTATTTGTGATGAAAAAACCAAAGTTGAATAGAAAATCTGACTTTCAAATGCCAAGACTCAAGAGAAGCAGAAGGAGGTAATCAGGAAAGGGAAATCATAAGGGACTTAATAATGTTAATCTGTTTATTCCTACATGGGAAAATGATACTTGCAACTCATAAGAACTTTTTCATTATAGGGCAATTAGGAGTGTAGGTAGACAGAGGGCACAGGTGTGAGTTGACTATGAAGGGATAATATCTTTTAAAAAATAAAATTAAGAGGTAAGAGAAAAATATACGAGGAGAAAAGAAAAGGGAGAGGTAGAATGGCATAAATTATCTGGCATAAAAAGGGCAAAAAAAAAAAGCTTTTACAGTGGAGGAGAAGAAAAAGCATGGAAGGGGAATAAGGGAAACTTACTCTCATCAGAATTAGCTTAAAGAAGGAATAATATACACAATCAAGTAGGTGTAGAAATCTATCTTACCCTGAAGGAAAGTAGGAAGGGAAGGAGATACTAGAAGAGGGGAGGGTGATAGAAAGGAGGGTATATTGAGGGAGGAGATATTCAGGAAGCAAAACACTTTTGAGGAGGGATAGGGAGAGAGAATAAAATAAATAGGAAAACACAGTTAACAATAGTAATTGTGAAAATAATTTTGAAGCAAGTTTCTCTAATAAAGGCCTCATTTGTGAAACATATAGGAAACTGAGTCATATTTTTTTTTTAAAAATGAGCCATTTCCCAGCTGATATGTGATCCAAAGATAGGAACACTTTTCAGATGAAATAATATAAGTGATTTATAGCCATATAAAAGAATACTCTAGCTCACTATTGATTAAAGAAATGCAAATTAAAACAATTCTGAGGTACTTCCTCATACTTATTAGATTAGCTAATAGTCTAGAAAAGGAAAATGACAAATGTTGGAGGGAATGTGAGAAAAAAATGAGACATGAATGCACTGTTTGTGGAGGCGTAAACTGATTCAATTATTCTGTAGAACAATTTGCAACTATGCCCACAGGACTATAAAACCATGAATACCTTTCGACCTAGTAATACACTACTGGGTCTCTATCCTGAAAGAGATTTTTTAAAAAGAAAAGAAGAAAACAAAAATATTTATTTGGGGGGGCAAAGAATTGGAAATTGAGGGGATACATCAATCAATTGGGGAATGGCTGAATAAATTGTGATATATGATTGTGATGGAATACTATTATGCTATAATGAGTGATAAACAGAAAAGCCTGAAAAGGCTTCTATGAATTGATGCAAAGTGAAATGTACTATGTACAAAGTAACAACAATATTGTGAGATGATCAGCTGTGAATGACTTTGCTGTTCTCAGCAATACAATGATCCAAGACAACTGTGAAGGACTTATGATGAAAAATGCTACCCACACCCAGAAAAGAACTGACTGTGTCTGGATATGGATCGAAGCATACTTTTTTTTCTTATTTTAGTTTTCTTGAATTTTTTTTTGGGGGGGAGGGCAAAATCTATGTTTTCTTTCCCAACTTGACTTTTATGGAAATGTTTTGCATGACGTCCTATGTGCCCTTCTCAATGAGGAGATAGTAGGAAGGGAGAGAATCTGGAACTCAAAGTTTTAAAAACAAATGTTAAAATTGCTTTACATATAACTGGGGGGATTTTTAAAAATATTAAATAAGAAAAGAAATGGAAAAGTGATGGGTATTTTTGTGTCAGTCAGTCATTTCAGTTGTGGCTGAGTCTTCATGACTGCTTGGAGAGTTTTCTTGGCAGAGATACTGTAGTGGTTTTCTATTTCCTTCTCCGGTTCATTTTACAGATGGGGAAACTGAGGCAAACAGGGCCAAGTGACTTGCCCCGGATTCCACAACTAGAAAGTGTCTGAGGTCACATTTGAACTCAGATCCTTCTGACTTAAGGCTCAGCACCTCCTAAATGCCTGCTATGCTGGACTAGAGACAAGAAATTTGATGTTCTGATTGCCTCTCTTAGTTATGAATACAAAGTTGGGGGGAGGGGGCACTAGACTAAGAAATGAGAAGAAATGAGAAAGGTTTAAACAATTATTATTCATGCTCACTCTGCACTAAACTCTATTGTTTCTACTCAGCTAGAGCGGTACCTTTTTTTTTTTTTTTTTTTTTTTTTTTTTTTTTTTTTTTTTTTTTTTTAACATGTGGTACCCTGGACAAAACTCCCATTGCCCAGCCCTAGTTAGGGCTTTGTTTGAGGAAGTTAGATTATCCATTCATTATGTTGTTGATCAGCCAAGCCTGGCGGTCAAAATGAATGCTTTTCTCTTTGGACTAAATGCAAAAAGTCTATTTAAACATTGCCTGGGACTGAGTGCCCCAAACCCTGGTGCGTCCTGCTCCTGAGCTGATATGACAGGCTTTAATTGGCTCTCCAATCCTATTGTCTGGGGGAGGGATAGGAGAAGGTTTTTAAAATAGAGAGAAGGAGTTCTTTCTTTGGTCATCACTTAGATTTCTGGGAGCCCCTGGGTACTTAACAGTGCTTTCTCCTGAGAGCCCAGACATCTGGGGGAGCCCAGAAAAATGAAAAATAATTATTTTTTAAAAGGCAGGCCAATATTTCTGCTGCCTGTTTGTCCAGATAAGGCAAACAATGGGAAGGCTATAGGAAGGGGAAAGGGGAAGCATTCTGGGTAGTGTGTGTGTGTGTGTGTGTGTGTGTGTGTGTGTGTGTGTGTGTGAGAGTGTGTATGAGTGTGTGTGTGTGTGTGCACTCAGCAGCTATGGTCCCTGGACGAGCCCCAGTTCCACTGAGAACCCTTCCCATGACCGGCCTCCTTTTCCAGTCTGATTTTACATCATTGCCCTTTGGCACTGCCCCATTCCAGGCACATTGGCTTTGCTACTATTCCCTGCTCTCTATCTCATCCCATCTTCTGCCTTGGTGCCTTTGGACAGGCTGAACCTCTTTCCTGGTACTCACCTTCATTTCATTCTTTCTTTTCTTTTTTGGCAAGGCGATCAAGGTTAAGTGACTTGCCTAGGGTCACACAGCTAGTAAATGTCAAGTGGATGAGGCTGGATTTGAACTCAGAGGAGCTCTAACTACTGGGCCACCTCGCTGTCCCATTTTCATTTCTTTCCTTTAGTCACTGTTCCAACACCACCTCCTCCATGAGATCTTTCTTGATCCCGCCAACTTTTTAGTGCTTCCCCACCTCCCAAAATTATGTTGTATCCTTAATTAGATAAAGAGCCATAATGACTGTTACAGGTATAATAAAGGGAGTCACTCGCATTTCTAGGATGGAGGCTCTGACCATAGAGAGACCATGTTCTCTGGAGATAACCATGTCCAGAAGAGGAGAGGAGGGGAAGAAGAGAGGAGGGAAGGGAAAAAGAGGTTCCCTAACCAGCCTATTACCCTGGGACGGAGGACCAGGGCATTGCCCCAGTGCACCAATCTCCTTGCCACTAACTTGGACAATCTTCTGGTCTTCAGTGAGCCCTGCTTAGCAAGGCAGAGGTCCCCACCCACAGGAGCATGTTGGTTAATGTTTAACAACTGGCTGCCTAGAGAAAAAAAATTATACATATGCTACACTTTTTTTGGAAAAAATTAGTTGTTCTTGATGTCTTTTTTCTCTGTTGTTAGAGTTTTTATCATTATCCTTTCCCCTCTCCCTCCCAGAGAGCCATCCCATATTACCAATAATATTTTTATGTTCAGAATTTTGCTTAATTTAATATTTTATTTTTCCTAATTGTATGTAAAAACAATTTTTAACATTCATTTCTTTTTTTAAATTTTGAGTTCCAAAGCAAACAATTTAATGGAGTTTATACATATAGAGTTATGGGAACTATATATCTATGTTAATAATGTTGTAAAAGAAAACAGACAAAAAAGATGAGAAAAAGGAGCAGCTAGGTGGCACAGTGGATAGAGCACCAGCCCTGAAGTCAGGAGGACCTGTGTTCAAATGTGGTCTGACACTTAACATTCCCTACCTGTGTGACCCTGGGCAAGTCACTTAACCTCAATTGCCTCAGCAAAAAGGAGAAAAAGAAAGTAAAGAAAAAGAAAACTTTGATTTGCGTTCAAACTCATCAATTCTTTTTCTAGAAATTAATAGCATTTTCATGAGTCCTTCCAAATTGTCTTGAATCATTGTTTTGATGAGAAGGGTTAAGTCATTGTTACAATGTGGCCGATACTTCGAATAATAGTGTCCTGGTTCTGCTCGTTTTACTTTGCATCAGCTGAAATACAAATAATTTTTTTTTTTGGCTGAGGCAATTGGGGTTAAGTGACTTGCCCAGGGTCACACAACTAGGAAATATTAAGTGTCTAAGGCCAGACTTGAAGTCAGGTCTTCCTGGCTTCAGAGCTGGTGCTCTATCCACTGTGCCATCTAGCTGCCCCCAAAATAGAAAATTTTAAAGAAAAAAGGAGAAAAGATCTGGGGGAACGGGGAAGGGGATTCAGTACAACCCACCATACATGGGAAAAGGCCAAAAGCATATGGAATGTGTTACACCGGTGGTTCTCCTACCCCTAAATTTTATGTTTGCTCTATTTCCTTTTGTTTGGGTTTGTTCTTTCCACTCACATTGCTGTAGTCATTGTTTATATTGTTCTTTTGGCTCTGCAGACTTCATGCACCAGTTCATGTTTTCTTTCCACGTTCTTCTATATGCACACCATTGCTTCTAAGACAGGAATATTCTATTACATTCAGGTACCACGATTTGTTTAGCCTTTTCCTAATCGGTGAATATCTACTTTATTTCCATTTCTTTACTATCACAAAAAGTACAGCCAGAAATAAATCGGTATGTATGGAAACTTTCTTCTTACCCATGGCTTTCTCAGGGTATAAGTCCAGAAATGGAGTCTTTAGTTCAAAGACTTGAGTTCAAAAATCTGAAATTGCTTTCCAAAAAATGTATCATTTCACAGCTCCACCAACAATGTATCAGTGTGCCTAATAATCCACAACTTCTCCAACATTGTCGCCATTTTGTTTCATCTCTGCCCATCTGCAGGGCAACAGCATTGCTTTGGTTTGCATTTCTCTTATTATTAGTGATCCAGAGCATAATTTCATGGGGCTACAAATATTTTACAACTCTTTTAAGAATTGTTTCTTCCTATCCCTTGATTTATTCTACACAGTACAAAGTTTAATAGGGATAATAACATTTTATCACTTTCTCAAGTCTAGACAATCAACCAAACAGAACCAAGCCCTTGCCGATTTCTGAGTGATAAATACTCACACTGAAAATATAACAATCCACTCCTCAGTCCAACCATTATGAGCTACCTGTAATATATCCCTGTCTCATTGCCATACCTCTGCCCCAGTTCTTCAAGTGCTCCCCCTTCTCTCATTCTACCTCTGTGCCCCACCCCAACTGCCAGCTCCTTACTCTTACTTACTTCCCACAAAAGTGGGAAGATTCATGTTTTTTTTCCTTTTGTTTTTATTTTTTAATTTTTTTAATGTATGTAGATATATATATATTTCATTTATTTATGTATTTACTGACTCTTTTGGAATGTACACATAAAGTTGCTTGAAATAATCTTTTTGTTTTTTTTGTTTTGATTTTTTATTTCACAACATGACTAATGTGGCAATATGTTTAATGTGATTGTACATATATCCCCGATATCAAATAACCTATGAGCTTGCCGTCTTTGAGAGGAGAGTGGGAAGGAGGGAGGGAGAAAAATTGGAAATCAAAATCTTCGAAAAGTAAACATGGAAAACTATCTTTACGTGTGATTGGAAAAATGAAATGAAATGTCATTAAGAGGGTGGGGATGGGGGGAGTGAAATGGAGAGCTCTAGAAGTCTTATCTCTTCTTAGGAACTAAGACAAATCACTAGGGAGTTGGTACTCTACTGAAAAGTCAACAAGAAAGGATTAAGTTCCTTCTCTATGTTGTCCCTGGTGGAGGAGGAAGTAAGCCAGAATGAGAATGATCCGAACTTTGGCTACCGTGCGTCAGAAACCTACTATGTTGTCCCAGAGCCCATTGCACCAGACCCTTCCAGAGGGAGATTGCTGCAGATCTGATAGTGTTTTCAGGGTCGAGTCCATCCAGTCCACCTAGAATGGGAACGGGAATTTCATGCGCAAATGTTCCGTGGTAGTCATCTGGCTCTTCATGAATTCCTCCAGTAACCAGAAGCCCATTGCAGTCTGATTCTGTCTCTGGAACCTACTGTGTGACCTTGGGCTAGGCCTTGGACTGACTCTTACTTTTCTCCCAAATAAGTTGAGGAAGTTGGTCCCTTTTAGTTCTAAGACTAGGGTTTCTAAGCTAGAATCACAGCTAGGGGACACCATCATATACTGAGTAGGAATCAAGAAGATCTAGATCAAATCCAGACTCAGTCGCTGGGTGAGCCTGGACAAGTCACTTCACAATTATCTGCCTCAGTTTCTTCCACTGTGAAATGGGGATAATAATAGCATCAAACTCCCAGGGTTGTTGTGAGGATTAAATAGTATAATATTTGTAAAGATCTTAGTCCAAGGCCTGACATATAGTAAATAAACGCTCGTTTTCTTTCTCGTTTCATTACTCCCCTCCCTATACTTTCCAATTTAGGGAAACTGATCCACCTGCTCTTCTGCCTATTCGATACTTCATCTCCTATCTCTGTGACTTTGCACATGGCCCCTTCCGTGAAATGTTGTCCTTCCTCGCGTCCTCTTTGTGGCTTTCTACAAAGCCCATATCAGGAATCCCATCCTGCCTTTCCAGATATTAGTGCAGCTCCCACACAAGTGACTTTGGCTCTCTTATGTGCGTTCTGTCCAAGCGTTTCCTCTCAGTAGAGTGGAAACCCCTCCTTGTTCTGGTTTTGTCCTTGTGTGCCCAATATCAAGCGGAGAGCTCAGCCCCCAGAAGACCTCAAGGAAAAAAAAACTTTTAGAAAATCTTTCTCTCCAGCTCTATGAATCATTAAATTGAAGTGAATCAATTTATATTGGACAGTCTTGTTCTGTTTTCTCTCTATAACCTTTCTGCCAGCCCAGCTCCGTTCAGACAGGAACAAGGGGCCACGAGCGACCGGGATGGGATGGGCTAACTGAGATTTCCCAGGGAACAAACAGTTACTCTGTGAGCTGAGGATTCTGGCTCTTTCTGGTGTCTAGAGTTCCAGCTCGGTGGGAGCAAGTCTCTCTGACTGTTCTTAGAACTTTGCCCTCCCTGGGCAGCTAGGAAGTGGGAGAGATTAGGTGGGTGGCAGGGGAGGAAGAAGGGGAAGTCCCAGGCTGAGAGGACTCTGTACTTTGCTACAATCCTAGATTTCTGCTTGTTTCATCCTCCTCTGCCTCTCCTGGCCTTCCCACCTGATCAGATATCCAGACCTCACAGACCAAAGCTCAGAAATCACAGACACTCACCCTTTCCTGTCTCCCTTTCAGGAAGTAATGGTGGAAAGAGGAGGTCAGGATGGCACTGGGCAAAGGGTTTTCCCCAACGTCAAATGGGGTGGGGAGGGGGCGGCTACCACAGAGGTCTAATTGTCTATATGTGATTCAGAGCAGGCTGGACTTTCTTCCCAGCCCTATCCCACACCTCCTAGTAGGGATGATTTCCAGCTCTTCAAGCACAAATGTGCCTTGGGCTACTTGGGAGGGGCTGCAATAATGGGAAGACCCCCAGATTGTCAGTTGACATTTATTAAGCACCTGGTAAATGCCAGGTATTATCAAGCGATAGGGATACCCCCCCAAAAAAAAGGGCAAAAAACAATCCCTGCTTTCAAGGACCTCACCATCCAATGAATAAGATAAGAAGTAACTGTGTAAAATGAGCAAGGGGAGATAAGGTTGGGAGATGAGACACCAGTGATATTTAACGGATCTAAACCCTAAATTCAGGGAGGGATAACTCAGAGAAAGATGAAAGAGATGGATTTGAATATAATGGAGCTGTTGAAGCCCCACATCCTAGCCAGATCCCAGTGAGGCAGAGGGATGCCTCTGTCCAAGCCTGTTTCACTCAACAGACTTGCTCATCCTCTCTCGGGTCCCATAGATTCTGCCTCTCCCAGCCCCCCACCCTACATCCCATTCTTTTCCCCACAGCTTTGCTTGGTAACTTTCCTGAAAGCTCTCTTTACTTCCTTTCTCTCTGGAACAGGAGCCAATGGAGATGATTGGACCTGCTGAGGATGACTGAACCTTTGGGACTTCCCAGGAAGCACTTTCCAGAAAGCCATCTCTTTTGGGAACTCCCCTCTTCTCTCCAGAGGTCAAAGGATCCAGTATGTGAGCTGGAAGGGACCTCAGATACTTTCTAAACCATCTCCCCTTAATTTCTTGTTTTCCTCATTCCTTCTTTGTTCTCCAAAAGAACCAATGACATCTCTCATTTTTACAAATGGGGAAACTGAGGCAAGCAGGGTTGATTTGCCCAGGGTCACTCAGCTGGGAAGTATCTGAGGCTGGATTTGAATTCAGGTCTCCCTAACTCCTGACTCAGCCTTCTTTCTACTGCACCACTTACCAAATGTACCTCTTAGAATCTACATTTAAAATGAATTAGTTCATCTTTGTCACGATGTCCCTCATGTTTTCTTCCACTCCTGGAATAGCTGTTTGGACCCTGGCTCTTACACAGCTTCTTGAAGTCCTCATCCTCTGTCTACCTCATCTGTAAAATGGAGATTATAATAGCACTTACTTCCCAGGGTTGTTCTGAGGCTCAAATGAGATATTTATAGAGCACTTAGTCTAGTGCCCGCTGGCACAGAGATCTAAACGTGCACTATTATTATTATCATCCTCATTATCTCGCCCAAGCCCCTGCCTAGTGCCCGCTTTAGCCTCCGGCCCATCCACACTTCAGCTGAGTGGATAATCTGTTGACCACCTGCATGGGCTGAAGCCACTTACCCGCTCTTGACTGGTTCCTCCTCCACAAAATGAGAGGCTAGAATGAGTGCCCTCTCTGGAACCTTCCAGAATGAAACCTATAGCACAAATTTTGTTCCCTCCCCCCTTTGCCCCAGTTCTTAGAGCCTCTCCTCTCCCCCTTTCGCGCCACTCTTCGTGCCAGCGGTTACCCCAGCCGCACCCTCCAGCCCACAGAGATTTCCAGACCCAGGAGCAAGGCCAGCCCCAGCGGCCTGCTTGTGTGTGTTGAGATAAGTATCAGAGCCAGGCCCAAACCCTGCCTCCTGACCCAGTGCTGTTCCTAGAGCAGACCAGATGCTGGCAGCTGAGACCAGCCAGCCTTTCCTGCCTCTCCTGGATGCTGCCCTTCTCTTCCTGACTGCAGGGCCAGAGTGGGGGACATCTGAGGGCTGCACCGAGACCAGGCCTACTGCAAGGCCTGGGCTGGGGGAAACCAGGCTGTGGAAAGCGGGGAGCATGGAAGTTGACCAGACTTGCCCCCCCCCCCCGTCCCCAGCAGAAGCTGCTGGCAGATTTCAAGCAGACTCTTTAAGTCCAAAATTAGAAATCAATTGAATTTCATGGCTCATCTTCAAGCCCTCCTCCCTTCTTCCTCCTCAGTCTCCCGGAGGTGATATCCCTGGATCAAAGAAGATGTTTTATCTCTATATATCTTCTTTTCATCTCTTTCTTTTGATTCTCCTTTTCTTTCCTGGTAGCTGTGACTTCTAAAGCTCTGCAGTGTTTGAATTGTGTTAGGTTTGATGTAATCCCATTGGGTAAACATTTATGAAGTCCCTTCTTCCTTCTGTTGGGAGGCTCACCGCTGAGATTGGAGGGAGACAAAGGTAAAAAAAAAAAAAAAGTCCACACCCATCCCTCCCCTGCTACAGCCTTCATTAGATTGGGTTGAGGCTGGGGACAATATGAACTCAAAGCTGTGTACAATAAATACTAGGGAAGCGGGGCATAGGGGTGCAGGGCTGTCCATCGGTGCAAGGATAGAGACAATGTTCAAAGTTGCAACCAGCCCTGAACACATACTATCCCCACAAGCTCATTCATCTCTTGCTTTCTCTCCAGGTTCAAAGGCAGGCTAGGGTGTATGCTCTGTAAGATACTCAGAAGTTTCTCAAAAAAGCAAAATGTTCTCCATTTAATTGATATGAGCCCTCCTTTCCCCCATGAGCTCCCTTCGATCTCAACCGCTTTAAGTCACAAGACTTGATAATTCATCTTTAATAGTCATGTAATTTATTAGCAGGATCAAGTAATATCATGGAACAAACATTAAAAAATCACTGCTCTTAATTGGAGGCTGAAGGAGCCTCAAAGGGTTCGAACATTTCTTCCCTCCCTTCTCTTCCTTCCAGCTGGTCTGAGAGAATGAAGGGAAAGGGAGTGGTGTTTGGAACCTGGCTGGGCTCAACAAGGACTTCTGGGAGAAGGTGGAGAAGAGAGAGAAGGCTAGATTTCACTCGCTCTCACCAACCACCAGTGACCATAGTTTGTCTTGCTCTGATCTCTTCCCCCTCACTCTGGTCCCTTCCTCTCAAGCTTCTACTTTTGTGATATTCCCAAACTGATGAATACTTCATAGAGACATTTATTCATGTTTTATATTCCATGGAGACCCAGTTAGCCTCTCCTCTTTCTCTCCTCCTCCTTCTTGTCCACTCTTCCTCAAGACTCGGAAGAAATTTCTTCAGGGTCATAGAAACCAGAAATCTGGGGACTCTCTAGCCATGACATCTCTCTCTATGGTTTTCAGCTCTTCCATATCTTTGCAATACTTCTGGTGGATGGTGTGTGGGTTTTCTCTGAGATTACCCAAAATTATCTGAGAAGTAACAACTGAAGAGATCCCAGAAGGCTTAGTAGAAGAGGCAGCAGCCACGCTGATCCTTGAAGCAGGAAGATTCTAAGGGGCAGTGGTAAAGAAGGCACCTTCCTTCCATTGCAGTCGTGGTCAACAATCTGGCCAAATGCCCAGAGATAGGAAGTGGAATATCAAGTTCTGGGAACATTTAATTTCCCAATCTGGCTGAACACAAAAGGTAAGAGTGACAATAATGTGACTGACGTCAGTTTGGAAAGTAAGAAAGCCTTGACCATCCTGATGAGTTGTATTTTATCCTAGAGGCAATCATCAACCACCCAAAGTTTTGGGGTGTAGGTAGAAAATCCACATATATAAAATCATTTCTGGAAAGTGTGATCTAACAATTAGAATATGGGGAGGGAGATCAGGGTAGGTTTTCTGCAGGGGATGGGATCTGAGCTGTGTCTTGATTCCATGAAGCAGCCGTGATAAGAAGGGCCATTTCAGGCATGGACTTGATTCTTCAGATGTCCTAATAGTTCATCATTTGTGATCATTTAACATCAACAAGAAAACGCTTCTGTAAAATGCTGTGACCTTTCCTCAATTAATTTCTGGCTTCTCCACTCCCGAACCTACTCATTACCCATCACAGATGTTTCTTTACTAAGTGAAATCCAATGCTTGCCAATCCAAAGGAAAGGCACCAGATAAAAGAGTAGAATCCATAACAGGGAATTAAGTCAGACATTAAATTTTCTCTCCCTTCATCCTGACCTATCCACATCTTGTAGAGAAACACGAATCTCTCTCTTAATTTTTCACATCCAATGCATTGGGAAGGAAAAGAACCAGTGGCTCTCCAGGGTGACCCTCCCTGAAGCTCTGGGTGTCTGCTTATTCACTTGTCCACTTCCCAGACTAGAGCCTTACTCTCTGTCCAACCTCCAATTGTTTCCATCACAGTCTCTTTAGCCATGTTGTTCCCAGCACAATCTCAGGTCACTTTGCCCCAGGGTCATCAAATACTTGCTCCAGGTGTGATAACTGGACACTCAGTTCTTGTTTTGTTCCTCCCCTCCCCCCCCGCCCCAGTAAAACAGATATCATCCTTAAAATCAACAACAAACAACAACAAAAATTGGACATACTAAAACCTACTCAGCTAGCTCACGGACTTCTGGGGAATATAATTCCCCCAAATCCAATATGGCGCCTAGTCTTTTTCATTAGTCTTTTCCACTGCAAGGCTTACTCTACTCCATGTCAAGCAGTTTAATTCAAAGCCTGTTCATTTTCTCTCAGTCTATAAAATTTCCATCCATTTTTCTACTCCAGATACTTTATAGGGAATCTATCCAATGAGCTAGGGGCGTCTCCTAAGGTATTCTGAGAGCTCAAGGATACTAGAGCAACCCAGGGGGTCCCCTTTCTTGCAATCTTCAGTATTGACAGGGAACCAGCCCACCTACTTTGCAACTCACAAATTTTCCAAATTTGTAAGGGAAACTGATAAATTTGGAGTCAGGAAAAAAATAGATTCAAACCCCAAGCCTGATAACTTACAGTTATATGGATGTGTTTATTAATTATTATTAATTAATCAGGTTCAATTTGCTCATCTGTAAATGAGGGATGATAAAAATATCTGTGATTCCTACTTTGTGGTTGTTATGAGGCTTGAATGAATAAATGAAAGTATTATGAGTTGACTATAAGCAAAGCTAAGGACACAAATGGAAAAGTAAGACAGGTCCTGCCCTCAGGGAGCTTACATTCTGATGGGAAAGAAAACATATTTGTAAGACTTCAGCTGCAAAACAGATGGGAAGGTGCCCTGGTCCTTTGGGTGCAGCCTCATTCAGATGGTAATACCTCCTCTTTAATATCATTCTTAACAATCAATCACTGAGGCTGAACTATCTTTCAGGATCAAAGGTTTGAGCAGCAAGAACTTTCAAGTTGTCCAGTAGCTGTGACTGAAGTCCCTGCAAGAAAAGTGGCCAGAATCCATCTGTCTCTACTTGGGTTGCTTCCTAGGATGATGGCTGACGGCCCTGGACTGGATGTCTTACTGTTCCAAAGGCTCTTGGAGTTTAGGTACCTGGGATTTCTCCCTCATGATCTGAGGGAAGATGGCGGTCAAAGTGATATTGATAGTTTGGAGACTTCTGGCCCTCTGATTGGGTCTTCTGACTGGAGGAGAAGGCATGGGCTCCAAGGCCCTTTACTGAAGAAGGTGATCCAGCACAGTCTTGTGGGTGCTGTAGGTATGGAACATTTCATTGGTGATGTTGTTATTTTTTGGTTAGTTTTGCTGAATTGTTTTTGTTTCTTTTATTCTTTGTTACAAAGGACAGTTCAATGGGTAGGGGAAAAGAGGGGGTACCGGTTCTTCTGAGGTACTCCCTCCAACCCACATTTATACTTAATATATTAAGTATTCCTTAGAACCTCAGTTCCAGGATTTGCCCTCCTAAAATTCATTCCCACCATAGGGTGCTTCCTATTAACAGTCAGTCAGTAGATACAATTATCTCAAAGCAAAAGCATTTATTAAGAAACAGCCCCATGTTTCTTAGCTGGGATGTATTCTCCCACAAATATATATAGCATCCAGGGGAAAAATGATTATAACTTAGAATCTCTATATCTCTCTATCCAGCCATCCATCTATTATCTTATGTTTGCATATCTATCCATCCATTCAACTATCTATTCATTTATTTTCTATCCAGCTATCTATCCATTCATCTATTCATCCAACAATTGATTTTTCCAGCTTGCAATTCATCTATTAGTCCACCAGTTTATCCACCCAGCTATTTCTTCATCTATCTACCTTTCTATCTATCTATCCATCCATCCATCTATCTATTATTTATGCCTGCATATCTATCCATTCATCCATCTATTGATCTATTTTCTATCCAGCTCTCTATCCATTCATCTATCCATCCAACAATCGATTTATCCAGCTATCTATTCATCTATTAGTCCACCAATTTATCCATCCAGCTATTTATTCATCTACCTATTCATCCATCCATCCATCCATCCATCTATATCTATTTATCATTATCTGTCTATCTATCCATCTATCCACCAATCCATCCATCCAGTCATCTCTTCATCTATCTACCACCCGCTCCTCATTTTCTATGATTATATTCTGGGCTTCATTTTCTATGATTATATCCTGGGTTTAGAGATTAATTCTAGTTGTCTTAGAAATGAAGGTGACATAAAAATTATATTTTAATAATTTTTCAAATACATGCCAGTGGAATAGCATGGACTATATAAGCAGGAACATCTTAGGGTTCCACCATTAAGAGGGAAGCTATCTTCCATTTGGATTCCTCATGGACCTACCCCTGCCATAATACTGTAGCACTTTGGGTAAGTGGCTGGCTCCCTCTCTTATGCTTCAGTGGACAGTGGTTCTGAGACACCAGTCCCAGGCTGACTGAGAAGAAGTCCTGAATGACTGAAGATCACCTTCTCCAAACCTTTCTCCAGGAGCCCTGCCCAAGATGCTTGAATCCCAAGGGGGGTTTTTTGAAGACTATGTCAGATCATGGCTCTCCTTTCCCCTGATGGCTGCTGACTTCCCCTTCCAATAAGATTGATGGAAGGTCACTCTGGGGATGTGGGGAGCACATCCACTTGTGTCTATGGCAATTGTGGGCTTCTGGCCAGCTCCTTCTACTTCCCCTATCCATGATCCTTCAATTGTAGTCCTAAAATTAGAGTGGGAGGAGATTGCTATCAGGTCTTGGAGGTCCCACCTCCACAATATCTCTTGTAACTCTACTTTTCTCTCTATTTCCATCCCCACAGGGCTGTTATATGAAGAAGGATCAGTCTTGACTCCTTCTGACTAGAAATGGAAGTAATAGAGAATCGGTATAAATTTAACATTAGGGCAACTTTCCTGCCCATTAGAGTTGTCCCGAAGTGGAAGTTGCCCTGAGTGGTAGTGAGTTCCCCATCCTTGGAGTCTCCAAGCAGAGGCCAGATACCTTATCGGGTGTGCTAGTGTGAGACTCCCTTTCCAATACAGGTTGGACTAAATGGTCAGAGATCCTTTACAACTCTTTGATCTCGAGACCATCACTCTAGTTCAGCTGCAAAAATAAAACAAAACAAAACAAAACAAAAAAACCAATCAGGGTTAAATGACTTGTCTACAGTCACATGACTAATAAGTATCTGAGGCAGGATTTGAACTTGGTGCTTTATTCACTGTGCCACCTAACTGCTCCTGCTCATCCCTTCCCAATAAGACCAATCTCTTTCCATCCTGCCACATTGTCATTTCTAAAAGCATAGATCTGATCCTGTTAACCCCCTCTGGGCCCTTACTTCAAAACCTCCTGTAGCTCCCTATTACTTCTAAGTACAAAAACACAAAATCCTTAGGTTGACATCAAAAGCCTTCCACAATCCGGCTCCCACTGATCTTCCAGAGCCTCGTTTCCTTTTTTTTCCCCTTTACATAATTTCCTCTTCTAGTCAAATTGCCCAGCTAGCTGTCTGCTCCCCATAGGTGACGCGTCTCTTCCCACTTTTATACATTTGCCCAAGAGCTCTCTCATGTCTGGAAAGCTCTCCCTCTCTGCCCCCACCTCCTTATCTTTCTTATTTTGTTTGAAAAACAAATTATTGGGCATTTTCCTGCCCCAATACCTGCCCCCTACCCTCACCCCTCACCCCCCCACATACATTTCAGTTTTCTTTCCCTCTTGAAATTATTTTGTATTTGTACCAAGTGCTTGATCAGTATTAGATAAATTCAGCTGAATTGAATCCCTGCCAACCAAGATGAGATCTTAGTGCCCGCTAGCCAATCACGATAGCCCTTGGCCCAAACCTACCATACTGGCCTCAGCTCCCAAGGCTCCATTTTATCCATCAATAAGTAAGTACTTATTAAGCACCTTTTGAATGCCTGACACACTGTACTGTGGGCACTGGGGATCCAAAGACAAAACTAGAACAGACACTGCCCTTAAGGAGCAAAATGGGTATGTGTACCCAGCACAGACCACACATGTACCAGCTTTCCTGCTATTCCCATCCCCAACCATCAACAAGACGGTTCCCTTGTCAACTTTGGGAATAAGTGAAGAGTATGTTTTAGGGTCCTCACGATTTCTCCTTAGAAAAAGAGATCAATACAAGATAGCATTCTCACTCTTTCTGGTGATGTTTGTTTGCATTTTGTTTTCTTGCTCAGGTTTCTTTTTTTCCTTCTTGATCCGATTTTTCTTGGGCAGCAAGATAACTGTATAAATATGCATATATATATTGGATTTAACATATATTTTAACAAATTCAACATGTATTGGACTACGTGTCATCCAGAGAAGGAGGTGAGGGGAAGGAGGGGAAATTTTGCAAGGGTCATTGTTGAAAAATTACCCATGTATATGTTTTGTAAATAAAAAGCTTTAATAATTTTTTTAAATATGTAAAGTAGGAGCAGCTAGGTGGCACAGTGGATAGAGCACCAGCCCTGAAGTCAGGAGATCCTGAGTTCAAATCTGGTCTCAGACACTTAACACTTCCTAGTTGTGTGACCCTGGGCAAGTCACAACCCCAATTGCCTCAGTAAAAAAAAAAAAAAAAAGTAAAGTAAAACAAAACAAAACAAAAAAGAAAAAGAGGTCAATTTCAGGACTAAGAGTAAGCTGTCATATACTATCAGTGTCCCACTTTGTCTTCAGGTGACAGATTCAGCAGTCAACCCTTAATAGGAGTCATTTCTAAGGGGGCAAGATGAGGGGGATCTGGTTGAAGGATGAATAAATAATTGAAGGTAACATAGTGAGGTACATTATTGAGCCCCCATCTCCACTGAGTACCATGCCCCTCCTTGAGCCTTATTTCCTACTTGACCATTCCCTATTTCCTGTCTTGTGTCTCCACATACACCCTAACTGAGCCGCCATTTCTGTTTCTCCTCTCTCCATCTCCTCAGGAAGCTTTCATCCCTTCACTCAAACTAGTTCTAACAAGTACTGAGAATACCTAAACCTATAGTCAGTTGTAGAGAGATTAAAAGCTACTCCATCAGCTCAAAAAGTGCCCTATGTGCAAATATGTACACATACCACTTTTCTGAACTGTTTATTTACTTCTACCTATGAGATAGGGGGGAAGGCATTTTCTTCCCCTGGGTCTCAGTTTTTTTATCTGGAAAATGGCTGAATAAGTTATGGTATATGCATATTATGGAATATTGTTGTTCTGTAAAAAACGATCAGCAGGATGATTTCAGAGAGGCCTGGAGAGACTTGCATGGACTGATGCTGAGTGAAATGAGCAGAACCAGGAGATCATTATACACGGCAAGAACAAGATTATATGATGATCAATTCTGATGAAAGTGACTCTTTCCAGCAATGAGATGATTGATACCAGCTCCAATGATCTTGTGATAAAGAGAGCCATCTACACCCAGAGAGAGGACTGTGGGGACTGAGTGTGGATCACAGCATAGTATTTTCACTCTTTTTGTTGTTGTTTGCTTGCATTTTGTTTTCTTTCTTATTTTTTTTCTTTTTTTGAGCTGATTTTTCTTGTGCTGCAAGATTATTGTATATATA
>JAJPUD010000624.1:17480-31193 GCA_023553655.1 Myrmecobius fasciatus | reverse complement strand
TATATATATATATATATATGTATATTGGATTTAGCATATATCTTAACATGTTTAACATAAAAAAGAAAAGAAAATGATGGGCTAGACTAGATGACCCTTCAGGTCCCTTTCAGTTCCAGATCTATAACCCTGTTGTTCTTTATCTTCCACCTATTGCTGTGCTCTTGACACAATGTTAGAAAGGGTCGAGATGATGTGAGGGAATGGTCACCAGTAGACTCTCTGAGAGATAACACTCAAGCCTCTTGCTTTCCAACTCAGAGACACTCTTCTTGCCTTTTCACTCTCAGAAAACACCAACTTAGCCCCAACTTTTCTGTCCCTGAAGAAATTAGTATGCCCTTCCCACTTCCATTTGCTATTTTTGCCTCCTGTTCATGACACATTCTTGGTCATACACCCAGTTTCTTTCCAGTGCCTTGAACATTCTCCATGGAGCAGAACCAGTGCTGGCTACCCAGAGAATACTTGACATGGCTATGGGAGACAGAGACAGGGCATAATCACAAGAGCACAGAGTTATGGAAGGGACAGAATCTCAAGGGAACAGAACCATGAATGATCAAGACAGAAGTGTGGAGGGGGGCACAGTCACTGGGGAACAGACTAGTGGGGTAGAAAAGGGCAGTATCGAGAAGATGGAGTTATGAAAGGAGAAAGGCATTAGGAAACAATAAAAAGACAAATATACACAGGAGAGACAAATGCATGAAGAGAGAGTTGCAGAGAGACAGGATCTAAGAATTAGTTCTCTTCCTTTCACCCTTTGATCTCAGCTATTACTGCCTTCCTTTACTTACAGGTGTTAGTGCATACTTCAACCTGGGGCCAAGATTGGTGAGACCCTTTAGTACCAGAAGATACTGTCAGATGAGGAGATGGGACATCCCTGAACACTGATTGTCAGGAGACCCTGGTCCACTTGGTACCTCTCCCCCTAGAAAAGAATGAGTCGAAATTTAAGCAGAGCTCAGGCTAGAGCCCAAGATTGCCAAGGAGAAAAAGGAGATCAGTTCATTAAGATAACTACTGAACCTCGTGGCTAGGGCAGCTAGATGGTATATGGGATCAGGAAAACTCAAATCCAGCCTCAGGCATTGACTAGCTATGTGATCTTGGACAAGTCACTTAATCCTATGTGCCTTAGTTTCCTCATCTGTAAAGAGAGTTGGAGGAGGAAATGATAAATCACTAGCTGTGTGCTCCCAGGCAAGTCACTTAATTCTGTTTGCCTTAGTTTCCTCATCTGTAAAATGAGCTGGAAAAGGAAACAGCCAAACCACTCCAGTGTATTTGTTAAGAAAACCCAAAACGGGGTCACCAAGCATCGGATACCACTGAAATGACTGAACAACAATGAACAAAAAATGAGTATCAAAAACTATATTTACATGTAATTGAAAAAATCAAATACTATTAAGGAAAAAAAGTCAAAGGGTGAGAGACCCCTTAGAATAGAATATCAGAATCAAGACAGATCTCAGGACCGAGATGACTCTTCTCTGACTAAGAAAGCCCTTAGCAATAACCTAATTTAAACTTTTCATCCCACAGTTAAGAAAATTGAAATCTTGAGAGAAAAAATTATTAGGGTCACACAGATTAGAGCCCTTGAATGAGATTGTAAATGTTTAATCTTGATTGGATTGCTTGCTGTCTTGGGGAGAGGGGAGGTAAAGGAAGGAGGGAGAAAAAAATTGGGAACAAAATCTTAAAAAAAATGAATGTTGAAAACTATCTTTACATGTATTTGGAAAAATAAAATACTATTGAGGAGGGAAAAAAAGAAGATAGGTTCTAGAGGATGGGAAAGGAGAGAGCTTTGTAATACCTGGAAAGGAAAGCTGGAACCAACTCATTCATATCCCAAGATTCCTGTTGGAGTGGACAAGAGAGCCAATGACTGCTTCCTCCTGGGAATGGACCCAGATTATACATCCTCAGAGAAGGAAGGGCTGATGAGGTGAGTTGCCCCCCACCCATCACTCTCTAATCTGAAGCCTGGGAACCACACTAACTTCCATTAGGAGAGAGAACATGAGAAGTGACAGCTCCAAGCACTTCCCTTCCTTTTCCCTTCCCTGGTTACCCCCTTCACCTGAGCTCCCTCTGTCTCCAACCTCTCCAGAGTTGTATTCTCAAGATCACAGAATCCGAGCATTTCTATCTGGAAAGGACTTCAGAGATCTCAATCTGGTGCCCTCAAACGCTCCCATGGGCTTTGCCATCTCAATGTAACTGAGTCCAGATCAATTTACCCAGCCCCAGTGTCTCTCTAAAGTTGCAATCCCACATCACTAAATGTTTATTGGGCATTTCAAGCTGTGGGTACAGAAGCATCTCACACTGCACAACTCTAAAGCTGAACTCATCTTTTCCCCAGGTCCTCCCTTCTTCCAAACTTGCTGATTTCTGTCCAAGGTATCTCCACCCTTCCAATTATCCTCAATGCCTTCTCTTCTGTCACTTTCCATAAATCCCATGAGTTGCCAAATCTTGCCATTCACAGACCTCATCACCGGAACTATTGCACTAGCCTCCTATCCCACCTCCCTGCCTCCCCTACTTACTCCTTTGGCTCTCTACAATCTCTAGGATCAAATCTAAACTCCCCATTTTGCTTATTAAAACCTTCTGCAACCTGGCTCCAACTTTCCTTTCCAGATACTATATAGCTCTGTCTCCCTTCCCATCCTCTACAACCTATCTTCTTTTTTTTCTCCTCAATAGTATTTTATTTTTTCCAAATACATGTAAAGATAGTTTTCAACATTCATTTTTGTAAGATTTGGTGTTCCAAATTTTTTCTCCCTCCATTCTTTACCTCTCCCCAAGACAGCAAGCAATCTAATATAGATTCAACATTTATAATCTTTTTAAGCATATTTCCATATTTTGTCATATTATGTAAGACAAATCAGGCCAAAAGGGGGAAAAACACAAGAAAGAAAAAGCAAACAAAGAGGGGAAAACTCTATGCTTTTCTCCACATTCAGTCTCCATAGTTCTCTTTCTGCATGCAGTTGTCATTTTCCATCCCAAGTCTATTGGAATTACCTTGGACTACTGGATTGCTGAGAAGAGCTAAGTCATCATCGTTGATTATCATACAATGTTGCTGGGATTGGTTTAAACTTATCCATATTATTGTGGAGATAAGATAGATGCAAGAAAAATCAGATCAAAAGGGGAAAAATGAGAAAGAAAGAAAAAACATGCAAACAAATAACAACAAAAAAGGTGAAAATGTTATGTTCTCAGGATGATTTCAGAGAGGCCTGGAGAGACTTGCATGAACTGATGCTGAGTGAAATGAGCAGAACCAGGAGATCATTGTACACAGCAACAACAAGATTATATGATGATCAGTTCTGATGGACAGAATTGAAGGAGCCATCTACACCCAGGGAGAGGCCTATGGGATCTGAGTGTGGACCACAACCTAGCATTTTCATGCTCTCTATTGATGTTTGCTTGCATTATGTTTTCCTTCTCAGATTTTTTTTTCTTATACATCCGATTTTTCTTGTACGGCAAGATAACTGTATAAATATGTATACATATTAGATTTGTCAAGTATTTTAACACAATTAGCATGTATTAGATTTCCTGCCATCTAGCATAGGGGGTGGGGAGAAGGAGGGAAAGCTTTGCAGGGGTCAATGATGAAAAATTACCCATGCATATGTTTTGCAAACAAAAAGCTTTAATAAAAAAATAGAAAAAAGAAAGTTTTTTACTTTGAATTAAATAAACAAATTCATTTGTCATGTTTAAAAACATATTATGCTGTGATTCACATTCAGTCTCCGTAATCCCTTCTCTGGATGCCGATGGCTCTTTCCATTACAATGTTGCTGTTGCTGTGTACAATGTTCTCCTGGTGCTACTTATTTCACTCAGCATCAGTTCACATAAATCTTTACAAGCTTTTCTGAAATCAGCCCGCCCATCATTTCTTTCTTTCTTTTTTTTTTTTTTTTGGCTGAGGCAATTGGGGTTAAGTGAATTCCCCAAGGTCACACAGCTAGGGAATGTTAAGTGTCTGAGTCCACAATTGAACTCAGGTCTTCCTGACTTTAAGGCTGGTGCTCTATCCACTGCGCCACCTAGCTGCCCCCTGCTCATCACTTCTTAAAGAACAGTAATATTCCATTACCTTCATGTACCACAACTTATTCAGCCATTCTCCAACTGATGGGCATCCACCCAGTTTCCAGTTCCTTGCCACCACAAAAGGAGCTACTGCAAACATTTTTTTTTTACATTTTGCAGGATTTGGATCCTTTTCCTTCTTTTATAATTAGAGTACAGCTTCTTAAACTGTGATTCTCAACCACATATGGAAGCCCATAACTGAACTGGGGGTTGCAAAATTATGGTTTATTATCAGTAGACATATCTGCTTATAATATCTGTATGTCACTGTCACATAAAACTTTCTCGGGCATAAAGGGTCACGAGTAGAAAAAGTTTAAGAAGTCTTGCTCTAGAGTCCAGTTAGCAGTCTCTCTCCTCTTCACAGATGAGCTTTCATTCTCACCTCCCTACCATCTTCTGTGCTTGGATTGCCTTTCCTCCTTCCCTTTGCCTCAGAGTCCCTCTCTTCCTGAAACACCATATTCTACTTGATGCCTTTCCCTATATCCCCCAACTGCCAGGACTCCCTCCCAAATGACCTAGGATATAACAATTTTGTATTTGTTTTGAATTTATTTATTTATTATTTATTTATTTGTTTTTTAAAGCAGGTCTCTCTAACTCCTCCATTCTAGAAATACAAGAGTCCCTCACTCACTTACCAGTCCTACCACAGAGCAGCTTTGACAGACTGTTTCTGACCTAGGTCAGTTAGGCTTTTCTTAGGCACATAGTAGGTGCTTTAAAATGCTTGATAATTTTTTTTTATTTTTTTTTTGCTTGATAATAATTGAGGAAACATCTGGTTGTTGAGAAAATAAGGTGAGGCTGACTTACCCAAAGTTACATGGGGAGTAAATGGCAAAGTAGATTCTGGACTTGGTCATAGCTTTGGAAGTGCTTCTGAACATTGATGAGGGCTCCCCATGTGGACTGCACTGGGGCTGGGTAATCAAGGATCTGTGAATTCTGGTGGGATGGCTCCCTTCCTCCCACCCCTAGGTAACATCATGGTTCCGGAGAGTCAGAAGGGACCTCAGTGGACACCTAATCCAACTGCCATGGAAAGATCCCCAACAATTAAGACTCCCAAGAAAAAGGAACCCACTATGTCCAAGTAGTTGGCCAAGATCTAGAGAGGCTCTCTAAATTAGAAAGGATTTCCTTCTCCAAAATCACCCCCTTTCCCCCCCCAAGATTCTGCTCTCTGGGCCAAAGAGAATAATTGTAATCCTTTTTTCACACAATAGCCCTTCAGATACTCAGACAGTTGATCAACCCTGTTCAGCCTTCCCACCCCAAACCAGTTCTGTTGAACTTAAATCCAATTCCCAGCCAACTCATCATTCCCGTGTTGTCATTGGTCCCCTTCTAGGAGGAAGGGTGAACAACAACCACCACAAACCATCTCCGTGTTACATATCTCTTTGTTAGATTTGGGATTCTAAATTGGATTTTGAGATTCTAAAGGAGGAGGATTATATCTTGCCTCTTTTTGTAGTCCCAATTACTGGTTTAAGAAATGTTTATTGACTGACTCATTAGGGAAAGAGACTATTCCATGATCTCCTAATTTTTAAAAAAAATCCCTCTCAAGAAGAAAGATCCCTTCTATGAAAGGACTCCAAAAGTTATAGTTAAGAATGGAAATCAACGCCAGCTCCCACCCCAGGGAAACCAAGGAGATAGAACACCTGCCCCCTAACATATTAGGAAAGAAGGTCTCACGTAGACAGGATCCTTCCAGAGAGTCAGAGAAAAAAGTCCCATATATCTCCAGGCTCAGTAAATACACATATTCACACACGTGCTCGCACGCACATGCACACGCCATGCCTCCAGGGAGAGAGATTCCTCCTAAGAAAAGAAATCATCCCTTTACCTCCCAGAAAAAGTTCATACACCGACTCGAGACTCTGGGCTCCGCCTCCCGGCCTTCCCTAAAAAGGTTAGTCTAAATTCTCAGGAGGAGGAGATTTCCTCCATCCCTAGAAAATAGCACCATGGGAAAAGTCTTCCCCAGATCCCTGGAAGAAAAGATTTTTCCGGGCAGTGAGGACGTCTTCCTCATGAGACCCCTAAGGACTTAAAAAGAAATTATACCTAGGGAAAGAGGTCATTCCCTGTCCCCCAGAAGGGCTTTCTCCAGGCCTTCAGAGACAACTGGAAAAGGTTACTCTTTGTGTGACCTGGAGACAGATCCATGTCCTGCCCCACTCCCCCCTTCCCTCCAACCTAGTCCTAAAGGGTCAGAGGTCACCCTCTCTAACCTCAAGACTGAGGCTGCTCCCAAATTCTCCCAGATAAGTCACTCTCCTCCCAGGCCTCTAGGAAAAGAGGGCATACCTCCCACACACACATTCTCCACTCTTGGAAAGTAAAAATGCAAATATATTCTCTTTTCCCACAGCCAGAAAATGAAACTGAGGCACTGGGAACAACCCCTAGCCCCATCCCCTTGCCTGAATCAATCAAAGCTGTGTAGAGATGCTCCTGTTCCCTCCCTATAACCAGGGGGAAAGCAACTGGCCTCTACAGGCAGAAAGTGAGCGTGGGTCCCCGGCAGAGGACTATCAGGAGATATGGACATCTAACAAAGTTGAGGATCCCCACTATCAGGCTCCTCCCTCCCCCAGTCCCCCAGCTGGGAGAGATGCTCTCAGCAGATGTCAAGAGCCTGGGTTATCTGGGGAAGACCACTCCCGGAAGTGACCCAGGCAGACACCCAGTCCTGGAGCATGTACCTGGAAGTGATCAGTTTCTCTGAGGGTCTCTCCCAGAGAAAAGTTTCTCCCCCAAAGTCTCCCCACTTGGGACTCCCAGCAGGGAGGAGCTTTTCTTCTTCCCAGGAAGAGAGACCCCAGGGGGCAGGACTCAGCTGCACCCGGCAGAGGGAGAAGCCCCCCCCCCAATTCATGTACCTGCCTTCTGAAGTGGTTCCTCCTGGCTGGCAGAGGTTCTGGGCACACACCTGCTGGCCTGGCAGCCAATCAGAGCCTCGCCTCCTGGCTGAGCAGGGAGGCGGGGCCACCCACCCAGAGACCATAAATAGCACCCAAGCCTGGAATGAGTACTACTAAGAAGAGAGAGCACACCTTTCCACTTGGTCATTGGGCCAATTGGACGCTCTGTCCTGGAAACACCGCTGGGCGCTGGAGACTTTGACACTCCAAGTTTTCCCTGCCAGAGGAAGGCAAAAGGAACCTGGGTTACCCCGACTGGGAAGAAGCGGGACCTGCCACGGATTTGGCAACTTCTGTAGGAGCCAGGAAACTCCCACAGGAAGACTCAGGAGCAGAGCCAAGTCACCAGCCGACCCTTTGGCCTTGAGGGCCAGGCTGGGCCCCAGCTGGCAGAGCCGGAAGCCCAGGTAAGTCTGTCTGCCCACCCGAGCTCCTGCTGAAGCGGAGGGTTAGGGGCTGCCTTCTGGCCACTGGCCGGAGAAGGACTTTGGGGAATGGCGCGCCAGGGATGTCCCTCCCTTTCCACCCCCAGCAAAATGGCCTTGGGAACATCTCCTTTGGGTGAGTGAGTGACCTCCAGTCAGGAGTATAGTTAATGAAACTCTCTTATTAACAAGCTATCAGACAGTGACAAGATAGGGGTGGGAAAGACTGGATTTCTCTCTCTCCTCCCATCCTAGGCTGTCTGTCCTCCAGGACATCTCTAATCAGAAATCGGTATCTCGGCTGGTGACTGTACACCGCCACCCTGAAGTCAGCCGGTGACGTCAAGTCACGTGCAGGGGAGACTCATTCTCCCCTCACGCCTTTCCTCATCCTTCCCTGGGGACAATTTTGGCAGGTGCCAAATGCCGGGGGCCCCTGGAATGCCAGGCATCCTGGACTAGACCGGCCTGGAAGGGAACTGGCCTTTGCTTCGGGCCAGCCGGAGCACCAGGACTCCTGTTCAGTGTCAAAAGTACCCGGGACCCCCATGTGGGAACCCACAGCCCTTTCCTTCCTTCCTTCCTTCATTCTTTCTTTCCTTCCTTTCTTTCTTTCTTTTTCTTTTATTTTTTCTTTTTTCTTTTCTTTCTTTTTCTTTTCTTCCTTCCTTCCTTCCTCCCTTTCTTTCTTTTTCTTTTTCCTTTTCTTTCTTCCTTCCTTCTTTCTTTCCTTCCCTCCCTCTCTCTTTTCCTTCCTTCCTTCCTTCCTTCCTTCTTTCCTTCCTTCCTTCCTTCCTTCCTTCCTTTCTTTCTTTCTTTCTTTCTTTCTTTTTCTTTCTTTCTCTTTTCTTTTCTTTCTTTTTCTTTTCTTTCTTCCTTCCTTCCTTCCTTTCTTTTTCTTTTCTTTCTTTCTCTTTTCTTCTTTCTTTTTTCTTTTCTTTCTTTTTCTTTTCTTTCTTTCTTCCTTCCTTCCTTTCTTCCTCTCTCCCTTTTTCTTTCTTTTTTTTTTTCTTTTTTGCTGAGGCAATTGGAGTTAAGTGACTTAATCCAGGGTCACACAGCTAGGAAGTGTTAAGTATCTGAGGCCACATTTGAACTCAGGTCCTCTGACTTCAGGGCTGGTGCTCCATCCACTACACCAACTAGGTGCCCCTCTACGGCCCTTTTTTTTTGGAGCCCGCGGCAAATGTGATGGACCAAAAGCAGCTACAATTTGGGGGATGGTGCTTTTAAGCAGATTGTGCTTTTATTGCTCAGCGTAGGGCCTAGAGATACTTGAGGACATGGAACATGATTTCACAGCAGGAATGATGTATCTAGAACCCGGGTTTAAGCTTTCCTTGGGTACTTGCCAGCTGTGTGATCAGAGGCAAGTCACTAAGCTTCCTGGGAATGAGGTACCGACCGTCACGGCCTGAGCTGGCTGGGGTAGGGGAAAGGGGGAATTGTTTAAAGGAAAAACTCTCAAACTGTGGCTTGCCAGGCATCTGGGGGCAGATTTTTACGGGGTCTGGACACTTGGACAGGAAAAAATACTCATTTTCTTTAGATTGGCTTCCTTTGTCATACTATATATTTGATTTTATTCATTTAAAAGCATCCTCCTGGGGGCAGCTAGTTGGTGCGGTAGATCGAGCACCAGCCCTGAAGTCAGGAGGACCTGAGTTCAAATCTGACCTCAGACACTTAATACTTCCTAGCTGTGTGATCCTGGGCAAGTCAATTGCCTCAGCAAAAATAAAATAAAATAAAAGCTTCTTCCTGAGAAGGGATCCCAAAGCTTCATCAGATTTTCCCAGAGGCCCATGACATTTAAAAAAAAAAAAAGTGGAGGACCTCTGAACTAGAGAAATGGCTATTCTTCATGTTTAAGAACCATAATACCTAGAACTTATATGGTATTGTATGGTTTACAAAATAATAATGTTACTTCATTTGAGCCCTGAGAGGTGCCATGTCTGCTCTCTAGTCATTGTTCATTTTGTTTGTTTTCTGGTCAAATTTGTGGGACCATCGACTTAAAAGCTGACATCGATTTTATAATCCCTCTTATTTGATAGATACAGACATATAGATATAGACACAGACAGAGGGGTTAGTTGACTTGTTCAAGATCACACAGCCAGCATCTGAGGCAGGACTGGAAGCTCAAGTTGCTCCCTTCATGCTTGTCTGAAGTCCCTTTGGCCCTATCCCACAGTCCTTTGTGTGACTACTTGTGGGGAAGGCTGGAGTGGCGGGTACTTTTTCCTGTATGGTTTGGTGATCCCAGCTGCCCTTTCTATTTATTTGGCCAGTATTCTGGGAAGCCCAGAGTATATCCAGGAACGGGGCTGGAACCAAGCAGCCCAGACCCTTGACTGTTGGTAGGGATGGAGACCGGGTGACCTTTAGGAGCCTGGGGGCCTGGATGCCCCCCAAGTGTGGCCAGTCCACGTGTCAGGGAGTCACCCTGTTGGCAGCAGGCAGGTGACACTGTGACCGTCTCAGTCAGCCGGAATCCTGACTTAACTAGCTGCTACTCTTACCTGAAGCTCACCTGGTTTGTTAGGTAGAGATGGGGTGGAGAGGAGGAAGGGCTAGGGGGAGGTGGCTGGGGCTGGGAGAATCCTCCCCGAGGGGCCCCAACCATCCCTACCCACCCACCCCTCAAACCAGCTGCCTGCTTCTGGGGAAACTTGTTTAACCAGAATAATTAGGGCTGGGCTAGCTTGGTAATGGCCACATGGTGGCTGCCCATAAAAGCTGGGAGGGGACAGGACGAGCCCCTCTTGGGGTGGGGAGAGCTACTGGGGACCCACCCTCATCCCCAGAGCCGCCATGGAGACAGGAGAGAGTATAATCCCACAAGTGGCACCCTCTGCTTGGGGATGGCAGCTAAGGAAACTGAGGGGCTGAGCCTGAGGCAGAGGGCAGTGGGAGAGGGTAAAGGTAAAGCCAGATTTTATCCAGAAGCAGACTGGATATCTGCCTGCAGGTGATTCCAGAGGATCCAGTTAGGAAATCTTCCCACTCCTCCCTCCCTAACTAAAAGGACTCAAATCCACCCTTTTTCCATCTACGTGGGGTCCCAAATGTCATTCAAAGCCTTACATTGCCCAAGGGATCATGAGAGAAAGTTTGGGAAGGGAGGAGGACAGAATAGAGAACACTGGGTATCTGACTGACTGAACCACAGGGGGTGAAGGGGCAGGGGGCACAAGAAGAGCTGAGATAGGGATGTCCCACTGACTTCCTAAGCTTGACGAGCCACCGTTATCAATAATGCAGGTCTCCTCTCCACCTTGACATATCAGGGTCGTGCCCACAATCCCACAAGCCCCAGCTACGGCCTCCTCCATCATGGCCCCAACGGGGTCATCACCCATCAAGAGGGCAGAGGGCAGAGTCCAGGCCATCAGGCTAGAGAAAGGATGCTCTCCAGAGACTGCATCTCCATCTGGGACCATGCAGGTGGCTCTATGGGCCAATGGCCATCTAACTGGCCTTCTGGGACAAGAGAGCAATCCCCAGGCTGGGCGTTCAGATCCCACAGGTTGTTTCTCTTGATTTTGAGTCGCTACCATGGTGTCTTCCTGATCCCATTTGGGGTTTTTTGTGGCAGAGATCATCAAGTAGCCTGCCATTTCCTTCTCTAGCTCATTTTACAGATGAAGAAACCGAGGCAAACAGAGTTAATAAGAAAACTGAACCCCAGGGAGGTTGTGAATCATCCACACAGGCTGCCTGTGGCAGAGATGGGCTTTGAACATAGAGTCTCTGACTCCAAATTCAGAGTTTTTCTCTACTGTCCCTGGCTGCCTCTCATTCCAGAAAAGTTAGGCTATTTTAGAAATGGCAATGCCGTGTGACTCTGGGCACATAAACAAGACCCCAGGCATTTACAGGGTAAATGGCACGGTGGACTGAGCACCTGTATTCGTGAAGATCTGACTTCAAATCCTTCCTCAGTAGTTGGGGTATCTCGGACAAGGGACTTAACTTTTCCCTGCCTCAGTTTCTTCATCTGTAAAATAAGCCTAATAATAACACCTTCCTCCCAAGGTTGTGAGGGTCAAATGAGTTAATATGTTTAAAGTGTTTTGCAAACCTAAGAGTGCTCCAAAAATGCTAGCTATTTTTCTTATTCAGTTTTCTGTGCCTCAGTATCCCTATTTGTAAAATGGGAATAATTCTACCCATAGTCATTCCCTCACAAGGTATTGTGGGAAAACCCTTAGCAAACCTTAAAGTTGTGAGCTGTTGTACATGTGTGAGGGTGCACGCCTGCCTATCCATGTTTGCTCGACTCCAGGGACGAGAGAGAGACTAGGGAGGCTCCTGCCCCTGGAACCCCTGGAGCACCTGGCAGGCAAGGAAGGGATGCTAGGTCTCAGGGCTGGGAGGGAGGCCTCCCCAAATCCTCCAGGTGAAAGATGATTTCCTGCCCGAGAGAGTCGGTCTGTTATTACAAAAGTTGGCTTTGAGATCAGACCAGACCATCAGGCTGGGCCAGTTCCTTTGCCAGGAGGCAGGAAATGCACCTTTCAGAAAAGTCCAGACCTTGTAAAACCTGCCCATGGCCTGCCCAAAGCCCTCATTCCCACCCCGACACATAGAAGGGCAAGAGCCGGCCCAGGGGCTGATGGAAGTGGGCGAGGAAGGGAGGCAACGGGAGCAGCTTTGAGGTCTTGCCCTTAGACGTACGTACCTTTCGGGGCCAGGAGCAGGCCCGCAGCTATTTTTAATATCCCCAATTGTCCTCTAAAATGCTCTGAGTCCCACACTACTATTGGAGCAGAGTACGGGTATTATCACCCCCATTTTTCAGATGGGAGAAACTGAGGCTCAGCCATATCAGAACTGAGATTTGAACCCAGACCTCTCCTTCCCGCAATGCCAGTGTTTTTTCTCTGCAAAAGCTTCACCCCCATTAATAAGATCATGCATTACATTATAGTTACCCCTCAGTGGTAGACATGTAGGAAAAAAAAATACTTTAAAAAAAGTAGCATTTCTAGAATAGGGCAGCTAGACGGCATAGTGGATAGAGCACTGGGCTGGAATAAGGAGGATCAGAGTTCAAATCCAACCTCAGACACTTACTAACTGTGTGACCCTAGACAGGACACTTTACTCAGTTTGCCTCAGTTTACTCATCTGTAAAATGAGCCAGAGAAAGAAACGGCAACATCTCTGCCAAGAAAACCCTAAATGGATTCATGGAGAGTCAGACAAAACTGAAACGATTGAAACAGAATTCTATAGGGCCCTTTATAAATATAAATATAAATATTACCTTGTAATCTGCACAGGAGTGAGGTGCTATTATTCCCATTATATGGATGGGGAAACTGAGGCAGACAGGCAAAGTAGTTAGTAAGTGTATGAAGCTAAATTTGAACTCAGGTCCAGGTCTGTGTGCACTGTGCCCCAGATATCTAAGCCCCAATCTCGATTCTGCCTGTATTGAAGCTCTGAGGTTTGGGGTCCTACCTGTCCTTCAGTTCAGTTTAATGTAATCCACAGAGTATTTACTCTGTATTTATTATACCTACTATATTACTACTAGACCTACTATATGAAGTTTTAAAGTACCTACTATGTGCCAGAGACAAAAACAAAGCAACTCCTCCCCTCGAAGATCACAAAGATCACAGATTGAGAGCTGGAAGGGAACTTTATGGCATTGTTCTGCGATCCCCTCACTTGACAAGTAAGGAAATTAAGGCTCAGAGAAATTAACTGGAGGGCAGCTAGGTGGCGCAGTGGATGGAGCACCAGCCCTGAAGTCAGGAGGACCTGAGTTCAAATTTGATCTCAGACACTTAACACTTCCTGGCTGTGTGACCCTGGGCAAGTCACTTAACCCCAATTGCCTCAGCAAAAAAAAAAAAAAGAAAGAAACAAAGAAACAAAGAAAGAAACAAAGAAACAAAGAAACAAAGAAACAAAGAAAGAAACAAAGAAAGAAAAGAAAGAAAGAAAGAAAGAAAGAAAGAGAAAGAAAGAAAGAGAGAGAGAGAAAGAAAGAAAGAAAGAAAGAAAGAAAGAAAGAAAGAAAGAAAGAAAGAAAGAAAGAAAGAAAGAAAGAAAGAAAGAAAGAAAGGAAGGAAGGAAGGAAGGAAGGAAGGAAGGAAGGAAGGAAGGAAGGAAGAGAGAGAGAAAGAGAGAAAGAGAGAAAGAGAGAAAGAGAGAAAGAGAGA
>JAJPUD010000624.1:0-11673 GCA_023553655.1 Myrmecobius fasciatus | reverse complement strand
GCTTGCTAAGGGGAAAGGGAGTAAGGATGGGTAACAAGAGATATAGACTATACCTTCCCTTTCCCTTCCTCGGGGCTAAACTGAGAATGGGGTGACTAGGTGCAGTAGCTAGAACGTCCTGAGGCTGGAGTCCAACCTTAGACGTCTACTAGCTGTGTGACTCTGGTCAAGTGACTTAACCCTGCTTGCCTCAGTTACCTCATCTGTAAAATGAGTTGGAGAAGGAAATAACAAACCACTCCAGTCTCTGCCAAGAAAACCCCAGATGGAGTCACAGGTCAAACATGACTCACAACAGACTGAGAATTTGTTAAACAATATCATTCTCCTTGGACTTGGCAGGAATAAGGCAGGTTTGAAGTCCAGTCCTTGGAAGCACAGCTTATAACATGTTAGTCCTGGACTCAGGTTGTAGGTTCAAATCCTGACACTGACACTGGCTTAACACTGCTGATCTCCAATTTATTGGAATAGAGTGGGATAATAACGATGATCCCAGTCACACAGGTTCTTGTTAGGCTCAAAGGAGAAAAGGATATCCTCTCTCTGTGGCTGTGTATGTATGTGATCTTTGAGACTTCCAAGGGTCTTCCAAGGGGTCCAGCGATACTCCCAGAAGCTCATGAGCTCACCCAGACCAAAGGGAGGGCAGTAGATGGATCCCATCGTGGCAGGAATAAGTTGAATTAAGTATAAAGGAGGACTTCCCTAGAACGGGGAGTACAGGGAGCAGAATGGGGGTCGCCAAGCCTCCTTCCCTTCCCGAGGACTTAGAATGAGTGTTGGGGGAGAGGAGGGAGGGGCTCTCCAGTCTGTGACCCCATCTCTGCTTTGTCCCCCCCAGATCAGAGCCATGTCATCCACCCAACAAGTATGGCACACGGCGGTGCCCCCGCCGGACCTGAGCAGCCCCACAGCGGTGGTGCCCATGAAGCCCATGTCCCCTCCAGCCCCGGCCTCCCCAGAGGACAAATCAGAAAAGGTGTCGTCCCCGCTGGAGTGCTCCATCTGCTTTACGGGCTACGATAACATCTTTAAGACCCCGAAGATCCTCTCTTGCACTCACGTTTTCTGCCTGGAGTGCCTGGCTCGGCTCATGGCCGCCCAGCCCGTCGGGCAGTCGGAGGACAGCATCCCCTGCCCGCTCTGCCGCCAGCCCACAGCCGTGCCGCTGTCGGGCGCCCCCGCCTTGCGCACCAACCAAGAGCTGCTGGCCTCCCTGGCCCCCCACCTGCGCAAGGAGGAGCCCGTCTGGATGGACGGCAGCAAACTCTGCTACAGGCCCCCCCTGCCTTCCAGCACAGCCGAGCCCCCCGCCTGCATCTGCCTGGACGTGGCCCTGAGCAAGCCGGACAGTGTCCACCTCCCGTCCCCCATCCCGTCCCACCGCAGAGGCTTCCTGGCCAGATGTTCCTACTGCAGTGACTGGAAAAGGATCCTCCTCATCACCGTGCTGCTGGTCATCCTCTTCTGTATAGTCCTGTGGCCTGTTCAGTGCGCCCTCAAGACTGGCAACCTGCGCTGCTTCACCCGGCCCCCTTCCACCACGGCTCACCGGCCCAATCCCTCCGCTTTCCCTCTGAATGATAATTAAGCCCCCCATCCCGTGAGCACAGTGGTCGGGTCTGGGCCCCTGGCTAGCCTGACTACGTGCGGCCTCTGGACCTCGCCACTCGGCCTCCTTAGCCCTCCACGGTCATCCCCTAGACTCTACAATGGGACTGACTCTCAAGGGCCCGATTGGAGGGCTAGTGGGAGGGACACGAAGTGAGGAGGTGATCCTTAGGCTCTTCCATAGACTCACAGAAAAGGTCACCCAGTTCGACTCCTTTATGAAGAAAGCGGCTTGTCCAATGTCACTCAACGGGCCAGGGACAGAGTTGGGGTTCGTCCCCAAGTCTGCAGGTTCCTGGCCCCAAATTCTCTCAAATGGATCCTTCTTTAAAATGTGAAAAAGAACTAAGTGGGGAGGGTGAGATGGGCAAGGAAGGGGACAAAATGAGCGCCCCCCCCCCACCTCAGGACAGTGATTTGTAATTTTCTAGAACTTGTATTTTATTTTTATTTTTATGTGAACATTTCACCTCTGAGGCTCTGGTGTCTTCCATACCATCCTCTCCCTAGGGGTTGCCCCAGGCTGGGTAGGGCTGGTCCCTCCCCTGGACCCCATCCTGCTCTCCCACCCTAGTGCCCCTCCTCAAGGATCCCCATTCCCCCTTCCCTGGTCTGACTTAACCCCCCCTCCTCTTCCACTAGGAGAACCAGTCTTCAGATGGGGGCACTGAGCCAGACTTGCCTGACCTCCCTTATACCATCCCCCCATTATTGCACTTGTCTGAGCAGATCCTGGGCATTAACTGACCGCCAAAGTTCCCATTCCCCAGCCCTCCTACCCCATAGACCCAAGATTGATCCTGATCTGGGAGCTAGCTGGAACCCAGGGTCAATTATCTGTCCCCTTCATTTGTTAATTGCTATTTGTTTGTTAAATAAATAATTTTGTATAAGTGCCTGTGGAGGAAAGTACAACCTTGATTTTAGCCTGGAGAGTGGGGAGGTTCTAGACTCGCCCCAAGTAGAGTGGAGTGAGAAGGTGGGACCCTGGTCCAAGGGTTATGGCCCAACCAGCCTGGTGCTCTTTAGGGGTTCACACTGTGTTTAGGTCTAACAAGCTCTTATTAAAGTGAAAAGGCCGAGTGGTACCATGGACAGAGCTGGTGTCCATGGGGGGAGATCTCCGACACATTTGAGTCTGTGTCTAGGGCATCTTCACCTGGAAGTTTGATTCTCCCAACAGGCCTAAGAGAGAAATACTGACTACTTCTTCCATCACAGATAAGAGAACTGGGGCAGAGGGTATGTGACTTGCCCAGCGTCACACAGCTAGGAAATGTTTTGAGCTAATTTATGAAATCGGGGATCCTTGAATCCAAGTCAGAAAGTGGTGCTGACCAGAGTTGATAAAGGGGAGTTCTTCCCAGGTCCCATTAATACACACACACACACACACACACACACTCCAACTACTCCAGACATTAAAACCCGACACTGTTGATTGGACTGACCCCAGGACCAAATCTCCGAAACAGTGGTGATCCTGTTATAATGTGTACTTTATGTGGGCAGATACAGCATCACTTCCGCTCTGTATTGCTAGTGTTAAGGATAGGACTTGGTAGAGAGGAAGTCCTTATAAATGTGTGTTAAATGAATGAACAGAAGGAGAGGTGGATTTAAGAAAGAAGGAGACATCTTAAGATGGAGATGCCGGCAGATAGTCCAGGGGATTATGTGTCCAGCAGGCCATTGGCAATGATGGCCTAGAGAGACTAAGAACTAGAGAGCTGGCAGTTTTCTGCATAAAGGTGATAATGAAAGTGGGTGCTGGGGTGGAGGGCAAGGATGGATTAAATCGGTCAAATCCAACAAGCTTTTATTACGGTGAAGAGCAAAGAGAGGAGAGTCTGTGACAAATAATTATAATTGAGGGGAGAGAAAGAGAAGGAAAGATACAGAGAGACAGAGACAGACAGAGAGAGAGAGAGAGAGAGAGAGACATACAAGCACCTAAAAGGTGGGAGGGAAGAAGACAGGAGTAGCTAGAGAGGCAGGAAGGGTGCCATTATTTGTCCATCCTTTTGAAAAGGGCCAATGACAGCATGGGTGATGTTCTGACTTGTGTGTGGATTGGATTTAAGTGAGGCTGACTGTGTCTTTTCCTGAATCCTCAAAGTCTAGCAGCAGGATGACTGGCGATGGCTGCGGATAGATGGTGATGGCCCAGGATGCCGTGCTTGGAGTTTAACGTCTGGCCAAGCTCTAAGCCCTCCACAAGGCCCGTTTGAGCCGCCATCATGACCACTGGAACAAACCCATTCCTCCAGTGGAAATCTTTTCATACTTGGGGTAGATACCCCCCCAAAGTCACAATGGATTTGAAGTCCCTCAGTTTACCTCAACCTGGTTTAGCCAAGATGGCCTTTCAAATGTACTGTGCATACTATAGCTTCTGGGAGCCACAGGAGACAGCTGGGTAAAGGTGGACCCCAATGGTGGATGAGAAGCCCCAATAAGGGCTCAGTGAGCCTTCCCACCAGAGGTCCTAGTCGTCCCTGAACACCCCAGGGGAAGAGGCAGTTTCTACGATGCAAGTTTAATAGGGAGAGGAGAAATGAGTTGGGAGGATGGACAAGCTTGACTACTGCATCCAGAATTCCCCTGAGCTATGGTGGCCCCAAGGGGCTTGGAGGCCAGACTCCTCTCTCAATAGGATAAAAACAACTCTTGCTGGGCAAAAATAAGCACGAAAAGAGCATGGGGGGTGTAAAGTGGGTGGTGGGCTTCCTCCCACCCTACACCGGACTGTCTTTGGGGCCAGAGCCCCTCCCCACCACACCCCCCAAATGGAGCTACCCCTCTTCAAACTCTATAACCCAAACACAGGTGAGATGGCTGCCCAGGTAAGATGCACTGAGCGTCCTCAGGAGCGGGGGTGTCCAATGCGGTCCCATCCCCCAATCACCTGGGCAGACTAGGGAGGGGCAGGCTCCTCGGTCCTCACGTCCACCTTACAGAGGTAACAGAATCCCCCCCATCCGATGTTGGGGAAGGGGGCAGGGCAGGGCACCCAGACCACCTCGGGTTTAAAATAAATGCTCAAAGCCGACACTGTGAGAAGGTCCGGCATTTATTAGAAATAGTTATAAGGGACCGACTGTACGCTGGGGCAAGGGGAAATCACTGCCTGTAAAGCCTATGGGGAACCGGGGGTACCTGAGGAGGCGGGGGGGGCAGAAGCAAGGCCCCTCACCCAGATTCATCCACACACTTGCCATGCAGAGTCATAAGGACAGTCACAGATTCGGATTCAGCCACACAAAGTCCTACAGACTGTCTCCCCTTAGACCGAGCTCTTCAATCGCTGAGATCAATCTTTATCTTTCTCTCTATTCCCGGGGCTTAGTACAGGGCCTGGTACACAGTAAGCACTTAATAAATGCTTGCTGACTAAGTGACTCACACGCACAGTCACAGACACACGACATCATTACACGGTCAAAGGTTCAGTGTCGCACACATTCAGTTACACAGACACACTGCAGAAGACCCAAACAGCCCCCCTTCTCCACGGGAGCACACGCCCATGCACCCCCCTGTCAGTCAGAAGGACCGTGCTCCCCTGAGCTGCTCCTGCTCCTCTCAGGCGCAGGGTCCGGACGCAGAGAGACAGGAGATGGGGCTGGCCCCCCCTCCCCAGGCCCCAGCCCTAGCTTAGTCTCACAAGGAAAGGGGAAGGGGAGAGTGTGGTCTAAGAAAGAGGGACCCCAGCCCCTCCAGAACACATCTCCTCGAGACGGTCGAGGCCCTAGAAGTCACTCGAGCATTTTTTTTTTACAAAACAACCCCCCCAATTTTGTTTTTTTGAACCCCCAACCAAGAGAAGCCGGCAGCCAGCCTGACGTTGCCAGGGCGGGGGGAGCACGGCTAGCCCCCAGACCACGTGCCCTTCCCTTCGATGTCCAAGCGGCTTTCTGCGGCAGGCTCGGCCACCGCTCAGCAGGAGAAGACGGACAGACAGACGGGTGTGAGCGTGACAGCCCTGGGGAGAGGGGGGATGGGGGGTGAGGTCTCTCCTCAGGGCACAAGAGCTAGCCCCCCCCCAGTGCCCACCCCGCCGGTTACCTGGGAGGCCCGGCCTTATCTTCCCACGTTGCTCAGTCCCGACCCGGAAGGAGCCCTGACGTTCAGGTTCTCATAGATGCAGGCGGAATCCTCGCTCATCCTGGGGGAGGAAAGTGGGGTCTCAGATCCAAGGGGGGGCAGGGGCTTCCGGGCAGCTCCCCCTTCCAGCCCGGCCCCAGCAAGTCTCCCCAAGAGACCCCTAGCTTTTTGGGGGGGGGAGCTCACTCAGAAGCCCAGGGCTACCCAGGAAGGCCCTCGGTCATCTGCTGCCCCCTGGTGGGGACCTTGGCTACTGTTGGGGTACGTCCCTGGGCCCCCCAAACACACCCCATCCCCACCTGCTCCCCCCGTGTCTCCCCCCACTCACACAGACTGTGCCCTGGAGGGTGAGAGCCCCTTGCTTCTGGAGGGGTCCGAGGGGGGGGAGCGAATGTTTAGATATTCCCGCTCCTTCTGCCTGTTGCGCTGCAAGATGGGGGGCAGAGGTCGGAGGTCAGTATGGGGGTGACAAGGGCAGGGAAGGGAGGAGGATGGAGGGGGGAGGGGGCTGAGGGGGGGCAGGGGTCCGGCTCACCTGCTCCTCCTGCAGCCGCCACTGCTCCCCTTCTATGTGCCTCTGCACGGCCATGTAGACAAACTTGTACTGGGCTTCTGTCTGCACCATCCCCGAGCGCTGCTGCCGGACCCGCTGGATGGTCCTGGGGATGTCAATGTCACAGTCCAGTCCTGGGGGTGGAGGGGAAGAGACACGGGGGCTGGGGGCAGAATCCACCCTGGCGCGAGCACTCGGGAGCCATGGGAGGCGAAGGAGGGCTGCCCGGGGCCAGGAGGGGGGTCCCAGCCCCTGCGTGGTGAGAATCCTGCAGCGCCGCAGTCCCAGCTGCCCAGCAGCCAGTCCCACTACTCCCTGCACCCTCGATCCCCTCCCACCCCCCCAATTCTCTGCGCATCTCCCCCCGTCTCGCCCACATCTCCCCAGGGTCCCCTGGGACAAACACTTCAGACACATGGAGGAAACCCCGTACACTCCAAAACCGAGTCTTTGTGCCTTCCCTCCTCATACAAGGAAGCGAGAAAAAGCTCTAACTGCCCACGCGGGCTTCTGTCCCCCCCCCCAGTCAGATGACCTCCCAGGGGTCACCAGTGACCTCTGACACACAGCCCCTTCTCAGTCTTCATAACCCTGACCTTCCTACAGTCCTCGACGTGATTTTCTCGGGCAGCCAGGTAGAGATGGAGTCAGGAGGACTCCTCTTCCAGAGTCCAAATCCAGCCTCAGACCCTTCCTAGCTGTGTGACCCTGGCCAAGTCATATAACCCTCTCTGCCTCAGTTTCCCCATCTGTAAAATGAGCTGCAGCAGGAAATCCCTGGGGTGTCCCTGCGAAGTACGTCCCAAACGAGGTCACAGAGAGTCGGACATCCCCAGAAAAGTCCTGATTTTGGAGGTTCCCCCATTTCCCTTATGCTCCTTCGCCGTCTCATCTTCTCCCAGGCCCATAAGGTGACTGTTCCCCGAGGGTCACCTGTGTTACTCTTCCCTTGGCAATCTCAGTCACATCCAAGCCCTTTCTGGAGATGACTGGCAATGATTTCCAGCTGTCTCTCCAATCAGACAGGAGGTGGCTCAGTGGGTAGAACACAAGTCCCCCCCAGCTCAAGTTCAAGCCCTCCAGGCTAACGTTTGCAGGCTCCTGCTTCTGCACATTGGTTCCCACACATGGAATATTCTCCCTTTCTCACTCTGCACGCACAATGCCCACTTATTCTCTAAAGCCCGATTCAAAGGGCACCTTCTCCAGGGAGCCCCCCCCAATTTCCTCGACTTCACCCTTGACACGCTTAGTCTGGGGCGTTTATCTGTGCTCATGGCCCGTCTCCCACCAGACCAGTCACAGGGAGGCCAGGATCTCTCTCTCTCTCCCCCAGAGCCCAGGACAAACAATTAAAGCTCAGCAAGTTCTGATGGACTGACAGGAAGTCCAGGGCCCGGAGGGGACGTGGGGGTGCTGGGAGCCGGGGGGCAGCCGTACCCTGCCTGCGAATGGTGTCCACCAGGATGTCGATCACAATGATGGTGCCCGTGCGTCCGATGCCAGCGCTAGGAACAGAAGGGAGTCAGTCGCTCCAGAGGGGCTCACTGGTGCCCTCTCCCCGCGCCATGCCCGCCAATCCCCGTGCCACCCCTTCCCCGGCAAAGCCCAGGAGCAGGAATACCTGCAGTGCACCACAATGGGGCCAGAGCCCGGGACGCTGCTCTGGGCCTGGTTCACCTGGTCCAGGAAGCTGAGGACGCCGCCAGGTTCCGTGGGGACCCCATGGTCTGGCCAGCTGAAGTACTGGTAATGTGTCACCTTTCTGGGCTGCTCCTCCTGGGCCGGGCCGAGGGGAGGGAGAGGGCCCTTCTCAGACTCGTTTTGTACAAACTTTGCACTGGTTTTAGCCCAAACTCCCCACTTTTCGGTCCAAGAACTTGTGGCCAAGAGTCATGGACTTGCCTGAGATCATTTGTCTTTCCTGGATCCCTAGCGCTTAGCGGGCCCTGGGAAGAAACCCTTATAAACACTTATGGACTCACTGAAGGACTGATGAAGAGGATCCAGGATCCGGATCTTCCGATCCCAGATCCGGATCCTCTGATCCCAGATCCGGATCCTCCTATCGGAGATCCGGATCCTCTTATCTGAGATCCAGATCCTCCGATCCCAGATCCAGATCCTCTGATCCAATCAGAACTTCTTCTAGAACGTAAGCTTCCTGAGGGCAAGACCTGCTCTAACTCTGTCTCTGCCCCCCCCCTTCCACCCCTCGCACAGCCCCTAAGCTGAGAATCGGGAGGATGGAGGGATGAGATGCTCCTTCCCCACCTGCCACTTCTCTTGCCTTCCCAATGGTCACCCTCCCGTCAGCTCTCCCAGGTGGGCACTGCCAGCTTGCTGGCTGGCTGCTGGGCCCCGGAGCCCCCTCCCATGCCCAGGCTTTCAACCTCTCCCCCATCCCAGCCCCCCTCCCACAGAGGCTTCACCCTGTCCGTGCGCCCCATCTCCAGCTCCCGGACGTAGTATCCTTGGGCCTCCCTCTCCGCCACGTGGCGCACGCGCACACAGCCAAAGTCCTTCGTGCAGTGCTGATCGGGCCAGTAGCGAAAACACTTGTTCTGGGGGGTTGGGAAGAAGACAGTGGTCCTTGGTGTGCTGGGGAGCGCGGCTCAGCCCCCCCACGCCCACCAAAGCCCGGCCCCTCACCCTTCCTCGCTCCATCTCCTTGGTTGTCATGACGATGACATGCGTGTTCTCTTGGTACACCATGGCCCAGAAGTCGTTGACTGTCGTCTGCAGGCAGCCCTGGGTCGCTATGTACACCTTCGCAGGCTCCTGGCTCTGCCCGTCCTCAGGGATGCTCTGAAAGATGCAGGTCACGGTCACGGTCAGGGGCCCCTGGGCTCGGGCTCCTCTGCCCCCCGCAGCTGGCACGGAGGTGGGCAAATAGGCAAGCAGAGCCCCGGGGCAGGGATGACCCAGGAGGGGCCGGCTGAAGATGGAAGGTCGGCAAAAAGAGCACTTCCCCTTGGGAGGGCAAAGGAAGCGTGCACAGGGCCAGATCAGCTCAGACAAAGCTCGGCGGAGCCCCCTGCGCTTGGGAACTCTGAAACAAATGGGGTTCCCGAGGATGAACCCCAAAACCCAAAGGTGGAAGGCACCCGGCCGCTGCCACTCAGCCCTTGCTCTAAGACATCAGCAGAGAAAGCAGGCTGAGATCCCCTAAGGGTCCCTACACTCGGGACTGGTTTGTGCCTTCGAGGCCATCTAGTTTTACAGAAGGGGAAACTGAGGCACTGAGCCAGGTCACACAGCTGCAGAACTGGAATTCAGACCCAGCCGGGGCTTCCTCCGCACACAGATTCCTTTGTACAAACACACATATACACACACACATTCACACACACACACACACACCTTGATGTAGTTGGCATTAATGTAGTCGGCCCCTGGCACACTCCCATCCACGTCTCGAAGGGTAACACGGGTGGTATCGACTGCAGAGGATAGGGAGAGAAAAGGGAGAGGTTGGGAGTCGGGGGGTGCCCGGGACCCCCAGAGTCACAGGCTGGAGCACCGGGACACTGGACGTCAGGACCCAGCGTGCTCTGGTCTCCCTCTGCTCGTGTTTGACCAGCCTGAGGGCAGCTATGGGAGAGAGAGGGAGTGTGAATGTCTGAGGAGCCCGTGTGTGGATTCAGACATGTCTGTGTGGAAAAGGGGGGTGTAATTTTTTTGGGGGGGGGACTCATGTGACCAATTAGCAGAGGGCAGGAAGGGCCCAGAGAACTACCCACTGGGGGGAAGGGAGAGGGGAGGGAATCCTGGACCAGAAGGGGCGGGTCTGCAACCCCCCAGCCACCCCGGGGTCCCCATCCTGAGGTCCTCACAGGGAAGAATGTTCTTGTAGCGGTTCTTGGCTTTGTTCTCGGGGCGCTGCCCCTCCTTGCGGGGGTACAAAAGCTTGCATTCCTGCTGCTGCAGCATCTGGGGAGACAAGAGCCCCCGGGACTCAGCCCTAAGCTCGGAGCTACCCAGCCCCCGGATCCGCTTCTCATCTTGGAACAAGATCAGCCCTCTGCCCTTTGTCTCCAAGGCCTGGACAGAGCCAGTTCAGTAGTCACAAGGAGCCGGTCAGGAGGCGAGCCGGGTGCTGGCTCTGGGGGCTTTGGGGGCCAAGATTAGGGGCAGAACCCAGTTCTTCCTCCCTTACCTCAAACTCCTCCCAGAATCCCTGCTTGGCCTTCTCGCTCTGGTCTGCCATCTTGTTGAGCTCTCGGACACGGTTCTCAATGTTGGCTGCATTTATCCTGGTGGCATTGAATGGCTGCAGGAAGAGCGGGCTCAGGGTCAGCCCGGCCCGCCCTCTGGTCTCCCCCAGCCCCAGTTCTTCCAATCCTCTCCTCCCCCTCTCCCAGCACCAGGAACGTGGGGCTGCAATAAAGACTCATTCCGAGAAACGGGGATGCTTTCTGTTTCACTCCAGTGGGTCCTTCTGGTCCATCCTGCACTCGTATTCCTAAACTACAGATCTAACCAAATCACTCCACAATGCCAGAGCCTTCTGTGGCTCCCTATTGCCTCTGTCATGAAAAGCAGTCTGACATGTAAAGCCCTCCACCCTTCCCAGGCTCACTTCACAGAGCTCCCTTTCACGCACTCTAGGTTCCAAATCTCTTTTAACCTAACTCTTCTCCACCTCTGAAAAGTCCTCGATTCCTTCAGGACTCAGGTGCCCACCTCCTACAGGAAGCCTTCCTGGATTTCTCCCAGTTTTAGTATCCTTTCCCTCTTCAGATTACCTCATTTTTATTCATTATCTACCCCTAGGAGAATGTAAGCTCCTTGAGAGCAAGCTTTGTTCCTTTGTTGTCTTTCTATCCCTAGCACCCGGCCTGATATCTGTTATACAGTAGTCACATAGTAAATGCTTATTAAATTGATTGCAGATATCTACCAATTCTGTGGGTTAGCCACCCAAACTCCCTAGGACTTCCTGACCCTCTTCCAAGAGGGTCTTTTCTTTTTATTTGAATGTAAGCACCTTGAAAGCAAGGGATGATTGGGTTTTGTCTTGTATTTACAATGCTTAGCATACAGTAGGTGCCTAATAAATGCTTACTGCTTTCTGAAGTTCCAATCCTTTGAATCCCAGAACCTCAAAAGCCAGCTACTCTATTCTATACCAGACCAAGAAACTACCATCACCCCATACATCCCCAGCACATGGTGATTAGGGCTCTGTGCAGAGTTCTCAAATGAGAGAGAGCCTGCTACCTCCCCAGAAATCCCCCTGCACACTGGGACGGCCTATATCTGCCTCTCTGGGGCTCCCCCCACGGCTCCCAGCTCTGCCTGCTGAGACCAAGCAGAATGGGGCTAATCCATCTTTTACATGATAGAAAAGGCTAGAAGATCGGTCAATGGGTATGTTGTAATGGGGATGAATGGCT
>JAJPUD010000623.1:581454-632499 GCA_023553655.1 Myrmecobius fasciatus | reverse complement strand
TTTTTTTCATTAATCCCCTTGAAATCCTTGACCTTTTGTTCTTCCAAATGAACTTTGCTACTATTTTTTCTAGATCTGTAAAATAATTTCTTGGGAGTTTGATTGGTATGGCACTAAATAAGTAGATTAGTTTGGGTAGTATTGTCATTTTTATTATGTTCGCTCTGCCTACCCATGAGCACTTAATATTTTTCCAATTGATTAGGTCTGATTTTATTTGTGTGGAAAGTGTTTTGTAATTTAGTTCGTATAGTTTCTGACTTTTCCTTGGCAGATAGATTCCCAAATATTTTATCCTATCATCTGGCTATTTGGAATGGAATTTCTTTTTGTATCTCCTGCTGCTGAACTTTGTTGGTAATATATAAGAATGCTGATGATTTATGTGGATTAATTTTGAATCCTGCAACTTTGCTAAAGTTGTGAATTGTTTCTAGTAGTTTTTTAGTTGAGTCTCTAGGGTTCTCTAAGTATACCATCATGTCATCTGCAAAGAGTGATAATTTGGTTTCTTCATTACCTACTCTGATTCCTTTTATCTCTTTCTTCTCCTCTTATTGCTAAAGCTAACATTTCTAATACAATATTAAATAGTAATGGTGACAGTGGGAAGCCTTGTTTCACTCCTGATCTTATGGGGAATGGTTTTAGTTTGTCTCCATTACATATGATGCTTGCTGATGGTTTTAAATAGATGCTACTGATCATTTTAAGGAAAAGCCCATTTATTCCTATACTCTCTAGTGTTTTTAATAGGAAAGGGTGTTGGATTTTGTCAAAGGCTTTTTCTGCATCTATTGAGATAATCATATGGTTTTTGTTAATTTGGTTATTAATATAATTAATTATGCTGATAGTTTTCCTAATATTGAACCAGCCCTGCATCCCTGGTATAAATCCTACTTGGTCATAGTGTACTATCCTGGGGATGACTTTCTGTAATCTCATTGCTAATATGTTATTTAAAATTTTTGCATCAATATTCATTAGGGAAATTGGGCTATAGTTTTCTTTCTCAGTTTTTACCCTACCAGGTTTAGCTATCAGCACCATATCGGTCTCATAGAAGGATTCTGGCAGTATACCTTCTGTCCCTAATTTCTCAAATAGTTTGTGTAGTATTGGAATCAATTGTTCTTTGAATGTTTGGTAGAATTCACATGTAATCCATCTGGCCCTGGAGATTTTTTCTTAGGGAGTTGGTTAATGGCTTGTTCTATTTCTTTTTCTGATATGGGGCTATTTAAATAATTTATATCCTCTTCTGTTAACCTGGGCAATCTATATTTTTGTAGATATTCCTCCATTTCATTTAGATTATCAAACTTACTGGCATAAAGTTGGGCAAAGTAACTCCTAATTATTGCTCTAATTTCCTCTTCATTGGAGGAAAGTTCTCCCTTATCATTCTTGAGACTAACAATTTGATTTTCCTCTCTCCTTTTTCTTATCAAATTAACTAAAGGCTTATCTATTTTGTTGTTTTTTTCATAGAACCAACTCTTAGTTTTATTTATTAACTCAATAGTTTTCTTGTTTTCGATTTTATTAATTTCTCCTTTTACTTTTAGAATTTCCAATTTGGTATTTAATTGAGGGTTTCTAATTTGTTCTTTTTCTAGTTTTTTTAATAATAAGCCCAATTCATTGATCTTTTCTTTCTCTATTTTATGCAAGTAAGCATCTAGAGATATAAAATTGCCCCTTATAACAGCTTTGGCCGTATCCCACAAGCTTTGGTATGTTGTCTCCTTATTGTCATTCTCCTGGATGAAATTATTGATTGTGTCTATGATTTGCTCTTTCACCCATTCATTCTTCAGGATTAGATTATTTAATTTCCAATTACCTTTTGGTTTATTTTCTCCTGGACTTATATTGCATGTGATTTTTATTGCATCATGATCTGAAAAGGATGCATTTACTATTTCTGCCTTTCTGCATTTGATTTTAAGGTTTTTATGCCCTAATATATGGTCAATTTTTGTATATGTTCAATGGACTGCTGAGAAAAAAGTAAACTCTCTACTGTCTCCATTCAACTTTCTCCATAGATCTATCATACCTAACTTTTCTAACAATTGGTTTATCTCCCTAGTTTCTTTCTTATTTTGTAGTTTGTTCACCTGAAGCATAATATTTTCTGCTCCAGCCATTTACCTTCATTCTATATGTGTCACTATGTTTTAAATGTGTTTCTTGTAGACAACATATTGTGGGATTCTGGTTTTTAATCCAGTCTGCTATCCGCTTCAGCTTTATGGGAGAGTTCATCCCATTCACATTCACAGATAGAATAACTAATTCTTTATTTCCTGCCATCTTATTTACCCAAGTTATGTTTTCCCCTTTCCTTTCCCCTTTCTCCCTTCCCCCCTCCTCAGTACTTTGCTTTTGATGACCCCTCCCCCAAACAATACTTCACCCTTTATATCCCCTCTCCCTGTTTTTACTCCTTTCCCCTGATTCTTCTATTTTCCCTTCTATTAGTTTGTCCCTTACTTTTCCTCCCACTTCCCTCTAGCAACAGACAAGTTTCTATGTGAAATCAAATGTTTGATATACACTTTTAGAGCCCAACCTGATGAGAGTAAGATTTACACAGTGCTCATCTCCCTCCCCTCTTTCTCTCAATTATATTAGGTTTTCTTTGCCTCTTCAAGTGATTTTACCTTGTTTTTACCTCCTTTTTTTTTAGATCTTATTTTACCACTTTTTCCCTCTTTTCCCCAGTATGACAACATTTTCCCCTCTAGTTCTCTTTTTCATATTATCAAAGTAATATCTAGTTAATTATACCCCCAAACTTTGAGTATCCCCCTAGTAGAAAAAAAGTTCTCAAGAGACCTTTCCTTTTTACCTTTTTATGCATCTCTCGAGTTCTGTGTTTGGGTGTCGAATTTTTTGTTCAGATCCGGTCTTTTCATTAGAAATAGGTGAAATTCACCTATATCATTGAATGACCATCTTCTTCCCTGGAGGATAATGCTCATTCTAGCTGGATAGGTTATTCTTGGCTGTAATCCAAGTTCCTTTGCCCTTCGGAATATCTGGTTCCAGGCCCTTCGATCCTTCAGTGTGGAGGCTGACAAATCCTGTGTGATTCTAATTATTGAACCTCGGTATTTGAATTGTTTCTTTCTAGCTGCTAGCAGAATCTGTTCCTTGGTGCTATAGTCCTGAAATTTAGCCAGGATATTCCTTGGGTCTTAATTTTGGGGTCTCTTTCAGGAGGTGATCGGTGAATTCTTTCAATGGTGATTTTGCCCTTTGATTCTACAATCTCAGGGCAGTTTTCTTTCAGGATTTCCTGGAAGATAGTGTTTAGATTCTTTTTTTCATCATGGCTTTCAGGAAGTCCAATAATCCTTAGATTGTCTCTCCTAGATCTATTTTCCAAGTCAGTTGTTTTTCCTAGGAGATATTTCATATTTTCTTCTAATTTTTCATTTTTTTGTTTTTGTTTGACTGATTCTTCAAGTCTTAGTGAGTCATTCACTTGCATTTGTTCAATTCTTCTTTTTAAAGTGTTGTTTTCTTCAGTTACCTTTTTAAGCTCCTTTTGTAACTGGCCAATTTGTTCATTGCACTCTTTTTCCACTTCACTAATTTTATTTTTTAATAAATTGGTGTCTTTTTCATATCTCTTTTGCAGGGTATCATATCCTTCTTGCACTGATTTCAGTTTATTTTCCCATTTATCCTCCATCTCTCTTTTGAGGTTCTTTATGCAGTCTTCCAGAAAGGCCTTTTGAAAAGGGGACCAGTGATGGTCCTGGCTGATGTTCTCTGGATTTTTGTCTAAAGGAACCTCTGGCTCTGGGGTCGTTTCTTTGCCTTGATAAAAGCTGTCTATGGTGAGAGCTCTCTTTTGCTTCTTCATCATATTTTTTTTTTAGACAGCGTGGATATCTCTTTAAGGTAGGGAAAAAAAAAAAGACGGCTGCAAAAAGCTTTGCCCTGGGGCACTTCGGCGAGTTGACTTAAGGTGCTGGGCCGGTGGGGGCTAGGACTAAGTCCGAATTACTCCTTAAACAAGGCAAGTCTGCCAGAACACCTGCCCCCAATCAGGGCAGAGTGTCCCGAATGCCTCAGATAAACTCCAGGTGTTTGGAGCTTGGAATTTCTTCCAAGATGAGCCAAACTGAGTCCCACCCTCACTTCCGGCCTGCACAGTTGTCGTCTATTTATCTCTCTGTCCGAGTCCGACTAACCTGATATGAAGTTATCCAGAGAGCCGTGCCCAAATATTTCTGAGTTTGTTGACTTGAAGATCAGTTCAGAGGCTTATTTTATTGTTGATTTGAGAGAAGATCGGAGGAGAGGCAGAAAGTCACCTTTTCATTCCGCCATCTTGGCTCCGCCCTCTCTATTCAGCCATTCTCTAATTGATGGACATCCATTCAGTTTCCAGTTCTTTGCCACTACAAAAAGGGCTGCCACAAACTTTTTGCACATGTGGGTCCCTTTCCCTCCTCCTAAAATCTCTTTGGGAAATAGGCCCAATAGAAACACTGCTGGGTCAAGGGTATGCATAGTTTGATAACTTTTTGAGCATAGCTCCAAATTACTCCAAATTGTTCTTCAGAATGGCTGGATCCGTTCACAGTTCCACCAACAATCTATCAGTGTCTCAATTTTCCCATACCCCCTCCAACATTCATCATTATCTTTTCCTGTCATCTTAGACAATCTGACAAGTGAGTAGTGGTATTTCAGAGCTGTTTTAATTTTCATTTCTCTGATTAATAATGATTTGGAGCACCTTTTCACAGTGTCATGAGTTTCTTATCTAAACCTTTCAATTTGTTCCTGGGGCAAATATACAACAGATGCTTAAGTATCTAGATACTTTTAAGTATCTTATAATAATAAGATCAATAAGAGGTCTATGAGGGTAGACACCATATCTACCCTCATGGTGTCTCATCTAAACTTTCCATCTCCCTCACTATCAAGTACCATGCTCCAGTGCTAGGTAATAAATCCCATCCCCCTTTATATTATTTGCGGGAGTGTGGGGGGGTGTCTCTGGGAAGTGGGGGTAAGGGAAGCAGAACATATCGTACTATTACAAAAATAGCAAATCACAAGTTAAAACTAAAAAGCCAATATTAGCACATCAAGTTCCCTGCCAACTCTCACCTTCGTCCTTATAACTCAACACCTGTAACTTCAACACTTAATTTGGAATGAGGAGCTCTGAATTCAAGCCCTTTCCTTCCTGTGGGCAGTTGGTAGCTAGGAGACCTTAGGCAAATATAGGCCATAATTTGAGTAAAATCAGGCTTGAACTATCTGTTTCATAGTTAAACTCATTTCCTAATCTCTAAAAGAAAAAAAAAATTTCTGAAGTTACATAAATATCAAAGATCATACTTTAAGGAAAGCATGAAAAGGAAAATGGTAGATTTTAACAATATTTCATTAACAAACATCTTTACAGTGACAAATTAACTAAAATGTGCAAAGGATATAAAATCCCAGTGCTTTATTTAGATTATAAAAGCATGAGTTGGTAGAGCAAAACTCTGTCAGAGATAATCCAATGCAAAGTTCAAATAGGAGGAATTCCTTAAAAGAAGTTAAGAACCTCCAAAGGCCCCTATGTGAGTGTGTGTGTGAGAGAGAGAGAGAAATAGAGAGACCTAACTTATTTTTGAACAATAAACATTCATCTACTTTGTTTAGATTGTTTTGATACAACTATGAGTCTCATTTAGAAGGTTCAATGGTGTTTTGGGGAATTAATGAAAATAACACAATGCCATTCATAAATAAGAACATATGGACAAGCCTACAGAATTAAGAGCTCCCTTTTCCTCCCATTTGAACTACGCACTGGACCATCTCTGTGACAGAAGCAAACACCTTTGAAAAACATAGGCCATCATCTAGGGGAGGGGTGGGGAGTTGGGGGGGAAAATTTGTAACGGAAAGCTATGTAAGGGTTATTGTTGAAGAATTACCCACACATATGTTATGCAAATAAAAAAAAAACAGAAAAAAAATAAATATTTTCTCCTTACCCTGAAAAAAAAAAAAAAAAGAAAGAAAAACATAGGCCATGTGAACACACACAAATACCACAGAGAATGAAGACAGAATTTTCATTGTCAGAAGCTCAAACAGAAGACCAAGGACAAATCATTTAATCTCTTCAGTGGCAGTAGTGGGAGTTTTTATAGCTGGGGATTTCTTACACTGGTCTCTTCTGCTTTTCCCTCTTCCCAAGATTCTCTACATCCTTTTCTGTCATCGAATTATTTTCAGTTGCTAAACATCTCAAATCTGGACAATCACAAAAGCATGGGCTCCTTATATCTATTCTATTCTACCTTCAAATCATTGTATGCAAACTGCTCCATATAATCTTCCCCAAAATACAACTCTAGACTGAAAATCTAGATTTAAAAGCTGGAGTGCATCTCCAATATCATCTAGTCTAATCTCATTTTAGAGATGATAAAATAGGCCCAGAGAGGTTAAGTGACTAGCCCAGTATCACACTCCCAGTAAGAAGCAATCAAATCTAAGTCTTCTAACTACAAATTTTTTTCAATAGTACCAAACTAATCCTGTATTGCCCACTACACTAAAAGAATGGGGGGAAGGGGAATCAAAACAAGTATACAAACATATTTGCATTATACAAATTTGACTTCAATAAATTATGAAAAATCTACATTCAAAAAAATTATAAGAAATCTTTTCTCAAAGCAGACATTGTATGATAAATATACAGGCAGCATAACAGTAATGAGAAGTGGAGAAGTATCTCTTAAGTTAGTTCTCTGGTGTTTGCAGGCTTCTCTCCCTGTGTTCAATTAGTAATTCCTCATTTTCACCATGAGAGGTGGCAAATGTGCTCTTGGGAGAAAAGTGAACTATCACGGAAGTGTAAATGAAAATCACTGGAAAATATGAAGGACAACAAAAATTGTCATTGACAATAAAACTTAAGTCTTGTGGTGTTGCCTGTGAACACCATGGAGGCAGTCTTGCATGAAATTGACATTTGTTGAAACAAAGAGAAAGTGGAGATGGAGAAACTATTAACTCTGTAGATAGAAGATCAGACTCAAAATGCTTCTTGGAACTTGAAGACATTTCAAACCCACTTAGATGCCTCTTTGAAGATTTAAAGGTAAAGTATCTGGAAGAAACACAGGTAACTTACAAGTAAGTTGATTTGCACAATTTAAAAATGGTGCAGTATTTCAAGATATGCAAATGCCAGGTGTCAAGAGGGACTCCTCAAGCATATACTGAAACAACAAAGAATTTCCCAGTGTTCATGGAAAAAAAAATTACAGATGAAAAGTCCTAATGTAGATAAAAATGGCCTATTTTCTCAAAGAATGCCATTTCAAAAGCATATTTTGGTAGAGGAAAAAACCATTCAGGGGTATAAAGTTAAAAAAAAAAATTACTCTTCTGCTTAGAAGGAATGCATCTGGGACTTACAAATTAAAACGTTTCTAGTGTATCACTCAGATAATTCCAGGGCAAGGAAAATAATCACCCAGGCATCACTACCTGTGCATATTTTCACTAACCTTAAGGGCAAGATAAGATAACCCTGATCATCTTGGAAGAAAGATTTTTGTGGAGCTTCATTCCTGAAGTTTTGTAATGGTAATAACATGCCTTTCAAGATCCTATCTATTTTGAATAATGCTCCAGGTCATATTCCCTCAAAAAGAAAATTTTGCAGAAAATGTAAAGTGGCCTTATTTATTTATTTATTTTTGCAGAAGCAATATGGGGCTAAGTGACATGCCCAGGGTCACATAGCTTAGGGAATGTTAAGTATCTGAGACCACTTTTGAACTCAGGCCCTCCTGACTTTAGGGCTGGTGCTCTATCCATTGAGCCACCCAGCTGCCCCAAAAAGTGGTCTGATTTAATACTAACCAATTATTATAACCTATAGATCAGGGAGGGATTGGGCAGCATATTATTTACCTCATAGGTTGGCCAAATAAGGACCTGACATTGAGAGACTTCTGGAAATCCTATATTTACCACACAAGCCACATGGGAAGATGCAAAGAAACAAGCCCACATTTCATTCTTATTTTGATGGCTATGACAAAATATGAAGTAATTTGAAAATGTTAACAAGATTGCAAAATAAGCACAAGCAATGGAGTTAGAAGTGAATGAAAATGATGTAGAGCCGATTTGAGACTCATGGTGAAGAACTGTCAGGATGTGAACTACAGGCTGAAAAGATTGCAGAAGAAAGGGAAGCTTCAGAACCTGAAATCAAACCAGTTTCAAAATAAAATAATTGGTAGAAGCATTTTATCACTTGAGTGGATTTATTTTTCTTGTATTGAAAAGACAGATCCAAATGCTTCAAGATTTTCAAAAGTTTAGACTAGTTGAGGATAATATTGCTTGCTATCTGAGGAAAGAGAGCCATTGTACTTCTCAACAGCATCATAAAAAGTTATGTAGTCAACCACCAATGATAAAGGCCAGGTGCAGTGGGGAAGGAGGCATCATACTGCACTCTTATTTTCCTATACAATACTATGTATACTTCATTGTGAATGAATTATTATGAATAATGAAGTATTCATACCCTTACCTACAGATACTTTTAAAAGCATTTCCCCCCCTTTTCTTTTGCACCTTTGAATATCTCCCTAGATATCTTGGAGTTTATTGGCTAGATTTCTTTCTTCAGGACCCCGACTAAAACCAAAACCAATTTAATCACCATCTCGGCCATCAATAGGCCCCAGGCCAAATCCCATTTGGTCGTTGTTTGGGTCCAGATTGACCCATTTTTGCTTTGTCCAGAAACCCTGAGGATATTCCCTCATAGATTTATTTATTTAGGAACTAGAAGAGATTCTTTGCTTCGCTTGTAACCTAGTTTTAATTACTGAATGGCTTCAACCTCAGTCAAACCACCTCAGTCAAACTTCGACTTGTCAAAGACCTTACCTTAAAAAGTCCAAGGTTTTCCATCTCATCCAGGGCCGTCTTGATCTATATCTTGATGGGGAATGTGGCACAACCCTCCCTCATTTAAATCCAACTCACTTGCATGTCATGGCATCACTTCCCTGATGTCATGGTTCTCTTCAAGAACAAAGGACAAAAAACAATTTGACCTTTCATAATTCTGTTTATTATCATGAAATAGTATTTAATATGCCTGCATTTTAAAGCTCATTAAATACATGACTTTTCTCCTCTTTCAATTTCTTTTCATTTCTTGCATTAATGATTAGATTTCAATTGAGATCAACTTATCTCTAAACATCCTTTTTATATCATTATATCTTAAGTGGGATCAAAGTAATCACATAAAAGGTAGAAAAGAGAAACTAAAATAAGACTACACTTTTTTGTGTGGGCATCTAGGTGGCAGAGTGGATAGTGTGCTAGGCTTGAAGTCAGGAAGATTTATATTCCTTAATCTTGTCTGCTTCAGTTTTTCTTCTGTAAAATGAGTTGGAGAAGGAAATGGAAAACCACTCTAGTATCCCTACCAAGAATACCTCAAATGGAGTTACAAAGAGTTGGAAGTGACTAAACAAATATTTTATGTACATCAGTACATTTTAAGACTTATTTCAAGTATATTATATGTATGCTAAATGAATCGACTGGGTAGGGATAAATTCGATTTAACATAAAAACCTTTATGTAGAGTTTTGTAGAGATCTACAGATGGGTCCATTTAATGAAGTAAGAACTGTCTGTATGCACAATGACTATAGCTACACAAAGAAAGGTAACATTAAACAGCAGTAAAATGAATGGCTAATACAATCATAATGTTGGTGCTAACTTATTATTTAAGCACATAAATAAATCTGGGAGAGCAAGACCTTCCGGGTTTCGGGCCAAAACATAAACAACTGCTCACAGAGTCAAATGGGAACTCAATGATCAATTAAGGGCTTGGCCTGGGCCCAATGTTGGGCCAGTGAGAGTCATAATGGTTTTGGTTTAAGGCATGGTCCTTAAGAAAGAAATCTAGCCAGTAAACCCCCCAAGATATCTTGGCAGGGTTCAGTGATCCAAAAGAAAAAAAAGTTTTAAAGAACATCTCTGGGTAAGAATATCATACTCTATGTGGTTCAAAAGGAAGGAGGGGAAAGTGAGGTAAGTGACCTTGCCCAGCCTCCCTCACTTAAATCCAATTCACTTTCATGGCATGGCATGGCATCATCTCCCTGATATTATGATCCTCTTTGAGAAGGAAGGAGAAACAAGCACACGGTCTTCATTTATTTGACCAAACAGAATGTTAAGTTTAACAATCATTTCCAGACATTTTATTTTTTAAAGATTGGATGAGTCAGTCAACAAGCAATTTATTAAATGCTTACTAGGTGCCAGGTATTATATTCTATTGAGGATACAAAGACAAAAAACAAAACAAATCAAAACACCAGTCCCTGCTCTCTAGAACTTTACAAATCTAAAGGGAGTGATGGCATGAAAACAATTATGTTTGAACAAAATAAATGCAGGCAAAGGGGTATGTATGCTGGAGCATACTTTACCTAGCTCTAAGCCTAATTTATGCCTTTATAACCCAAAAATCAATAAACTAGTAATCAGAGTTTGATTTTTTGTTTTGTTGATTGTCTATATTTAAGAAAGTGAAGGAGAAAATGTTAATGCAGATTAAATGTAAAAGTGTATCCTATACTCCCCACCACCCCCTTCCCCTTCTCTGAGCCAGTAATTGGAAATATTCTCAAAGGTAAAGAACTATTAAGAAAAAGGCCTTTTCTGCTTAGGCTTGACATATAGGATTCTACTAATGGACTAGATCACACACACACACACCTTTATTTCTGACTTTGGCTAACTTGCCTCGACTTTAGTAACTTTCTATGAAGTAGTATGGTTCAGAATGTTGGATGTGGAGTCAGAGGCCCTACTTCAAAATGCAGTTCTACCACAGGCTGAAATCATTTAACTATAAAATGATGTGGTTGGATCAGATGATCTCAAAGGTCTTATCCACTTGTTTTAAAAAAACAAAAACAAAAAAACCTAACCTTATTTTTACTCCCTAACTTTGGTCTTATTTATTCCTGCTCTACCCAACAAAGGCAGTAGAATCTTACAACACAGTTATAAATTAATAAATGTTTGCTGATTAACTGATCTGCTAACTCTACATCTGTGGCCATATTTCAATTCCTGGTCAAATCCTGGAAAACATGAAAGAAAGGATTTTTAAGCATTTAGAAAAAGGAGTGATCATTAAATCATGAACTCATCAGAAACAAGTTATATACTAGACTAATTTCATCAGCATTTCTGGATTTTTGGCCAAGTAGTTTCATGGTATATTTGTGGATAAAATGAAGTGACAGGGATGTTCCTCTTAATTTAATTAACAAATTGCTTGAAGACAAAAATGGAACACTGGTTTAATATGCAGATGGCACAAAGTTTGAATTGGAACAGCTTAAGTTAGATAATATCAAAATCCTGAGACACGGCTTGGTCATAGTTAACATTAACAATAATAATATTATGATGGAATACTATTGTGATGTAAGAAATGATGGAGCAGGCTAATTTTAGAAAAATATAGAAAGACTTGCATAAAACAATGAAGAGTAAAATGTGCAGATCCAAGAGAATGATGTATATAAATTACAGCAATGGTGTCTGAAGACTGTGAATGACTAAGCTATTATTCTGAGTATTATAATATTGAACTCAACTACAAATAACTTATGAAGACTCTGTTATCCACTTAACTGATGAATAGAAGAATGTAAAGTAGGTTTACTAGATACACATTCATACATATCCACATACCCACCTGTTGCTTTCTTAGTATGGAATAGGAAAGGGAGACAGTTCAGAACTTAAAATGTAACAAAAATAAAATTAGATTAAAATAATAATATTTCATGTTAAGTCTTGCAACAACCCAGTTAATACTCCAAATATTATTGTTGGTTAGTAAATGGCTGAAACAGAATTCAAATTACCATATACAAAATGGCTTCCAAAAATTTTGTCCCACAAAGCTTTCAGTAAGTTTCTGATTATACTCCTAATATATGTATATTTATCTATAGAATAAGCTACCATAAAATGCAGATATCTTCTTGCCATACCCCTCTGTGACCATATTCTAAAAGATTTGTTTTTAAGATTTAAGATCTGATTTCACTGCAAATACGTAATTTCTTACTATATGTCCTTATTTATCTTGGGTGTCAATTCTACCTAAGCCATTTTTTGAATTATCCTTTCCAATCCAAAGATTATTCTCCTGAGAGGAGAAAAGATTAGCAGAACAAGAACTAGGCTAGTCATTAGCCCTTTGACTCTTTGCTTTCCTCGAAAACAACAAAAAGTAAAAACTAACAAATAAAAAACAACAACAAAAAAACCCCACTTTTCTTAGCTTTCCTTGCCAGTACCAGTTCATTCTAAAGTATTCACAAAATGAAGTTACTATGTGTACATCAGTGTTTTCTGATTTAATCTTCAACTCGGTTGTCTCAAGTATCTCTTCAGAAAGCTCATTAAGACACATGTATATGCTTTTGCTTCTATTTCAATTTTTTTTTTACTTTTTGCTTTAGAACTACAGATTTCAATTTAGATCAACATCTCTAAATATACTTTTTAATATACTAAGTAATACAAACTGTTCACACATGCACACATACACACAAAAATTCTACAAAGACAGAAAAGTTATTTAAAAACTAACCTGATGCTGAAAACATCATAGGCACCACCTATGAAAAAATTACACACTTAAAAAAACACACTATACTAAGTAGGTTCCGAATTCATGTTACAAGATATAAAAGTGTCAAAATAATGCCCTTGAACAACTGAACTGATATCAATAAAGATGTAAATTTACTTGCTGGATGTCAACAAAATGACGTGTTGGAGCAGCTAAAAACAGGCATATTAACACTGGTAGAGCTGTGAATTGGTCCAGCTACTCTACAAAGTAACTTGCAATTAATTATGCCACCCAAATTATTAAATTGTGCTTACATTCTTCCCCCCTTTTGGGTAAATAGCATTTTATGTTTTCCAATTACATGTAAAGATAGTTTTCAACATTCATTTTTTATGATTTTGAGTTTCATATTTTTCTTTCCCTCTTCCACAAGTCAGCAAACAATCTGATATAAGTTATACATGTGCAATCATGTTAAATATATTTTCACATAAGTCATACTGTGAAAGAAACAGAAAGGAGAAAAACACACACACACACACACAAACAAAATAAAACATTGAAAATAGTATTCTTTGATCTGCATCCAGACTCTAATTCTTTCTCTAGATGTATTTAGTATTTTCTATCAGGAATCTTTTGGAATTGTTTTGGATTGCTGAGAAGAACTAAGTCTAACATAGCATGTTTTCTTGGTTTTTTGTGCTTATCCTTTGAACCAAAAGACCTAAACTTCAAAGAAATCAAAGAGAAAAAGGATCCATACATACACACACTTATAAATGGCTTCTTGTGGTAGTCCCAAATTGGAAAATAAGACGGGGAGAATACCTATAAGGGAGCAGGACATGGCTAAACAAAATTCCACATATAAATGTTGTGATAAGAAGCAATCATTCCCTACAGGAATTTTTGAAATTAAATGATGAAAAAAAGTTTAGGTAGGTTGGACACAGATTGCAAAGTGATTTGTTTCTATATGAATGAACTTATGTATAAAAAGAAAATCAGGGTTTGCTCTCTGTTGACAGACTTGTTATCTGTCTTCAGTCAAGAGTATCTTCCCATCTTCACACATCAACACAATGTATGTATGTTATCTCTATTCATGCCCACCAGGCTATAATGCAAATGTGCAAATGCCTAATGGGAAATTATTGCTTAGAGCACAGAATCCAACCCAATGGTTATTTTATTCAGCAACAGGATGTTGGGGAGAGATGATGACTTTTTTCAAAACTTTCTTTGGTGAAATAAGGGATGATAAGTATGTACCCAGAGCAGTCTTTGTGGAGTTGGAGCTTTTGTGGCCCATAATAGACCAGAATCTATTAACAGCTATTCCACCCTGGGTAGCTGGCACAATATGCTGTTGCTAATAACTTAGCATCGTAACAGTAATATACATATGTATATAAAAGAGGAGTTTGTATTTGATTCCAGGGAAAATAGAGAATCAATGGAGTTTTACACTGAGTAAGAGATAGACACATTTAGACTTGTGTTTTAGAATATTATTATTGATAAGAATAGAGAAGGTAAAATTTGAAGTTGGAAGACCGAATAGGAGACTTTCATATCACTTTAGGTTTAAGAGATGATGCTTAGAGTAGTAGCTACGTGAGTGAAGGGGTTTGCAGGTATTAGTGAGAGCAGCGGCTGTTCCATATCTTGGAAGCTCTCACCTTATCTCTGCCTTGAGACTGCCTCAAAACTCAACTGCATCTTCTGCAGGTGTACTTTCCCACTCTTGGTCTCTCCAAACATACACTGTATCTTCTCATTGAGATTATCTTCCATTTGCACTATATTTTTCTTTTTTTTTTTCTTTTCCTAACCTTTTTCTTTTTAAATTAAAGCTTTTTATTTGTATAACATATATATGGGTAGTTCCCCAACATTGATCTTTACAAAGCTTTCCATTACAAATTTTACCCCCAGTCCCCTCCCCTCCCCTAGATGGCAGGAAGTCCACTACATGTTAATAATGTTGAAATGCTTGAGAAGTCATGCAAGAAAATTCCTATCTACAAGAAAAAAAAAGAATCAGAGAAAGGCAACACAATGCAAGCAAATGTCTATAGAGATCATGAACATGTTACGCTGTGGTCCATATTTCATTTCCCTCTCTCTGGGTGTATATGGTTTTCTTCAGTGAACAATTGGAACTGGTTTGAGACAATTCTTTGTTGCAGAGAGCCATGTCCATCAGAATTGATCATCATGTAATACTGTTGTTGCTGTGTATGATGATCTCCTGGTTCTGCTCGTTTCACTCAGCATCAGTTCATGCAAGTCCCTCCAGGCTTCTCTGAAATCGTCCTGCTGGTCGTTTCTTATGCACTATATTTTTCTTGTATGAACATGGTTGTTTGTAGTTGGCTCACCCATTAGAATGTGAGCTTTTAGAGGGCAGAGACCATGCCATAGTTTTGGTTTTCTTTAGACTCAATACTTAGTTCAGTGCCTAGCCAATACTAAAATACATTTATGTAGTAAATTTGTGTTTCTTAGCAACTGATTGGATAGGTCAAGTGAGAGAATATTCTGATGAATTTCACCTACGTTTCAAACCTAGGTGAATGGAAGGAGAGTCATATATCCTGGACATTTAAAAAAGAAGCTGACCTGAGGGTACCATCACACACCTCTCAGACTGACTTAAGATGACAGGAAAAGATAATGCTAAATGATGGAGGGATGTGGGAAAAACTGGGGCACTACTACATTGTTGGTACAGTTGTGAACTGACCCAACCATTCTGGAGAGCAATTTGGAACTATGCCCAAAGGGTTATCAAACTCTTTGATATAGCAGTGTCTCCACAGGGTCTGTATCTCAACATGAAGTTTTCCCAGGTCCCCCACAATTACTAGTTCCTTTCCTCCCTAAACTACCTTTGTAATTTTGTATGTATTCCACATATATACATCTCTCTATGTTAGAATATAAACCTTGTAAAGGCAAAGACATTTAATTTTTGCCTTTGTGTCCCTTGCACTTAGCATAATTCCTGACACATAGCAGGCACTTTAAAATGGTTATTGGCTGACCTTAATAGAAAGTTGCTGGGGTGAGAGAAGGTAATGGAATGGGCACTTAAGTGGTTGTATAGGACTTGGCCAGAAAAAATAAACTAGCTAAAGTGTAGACCATATGACAGTTCAATCATCATCACATACAGGGAAGTAATGCCTCTACCCCAAGTTTAAGAATACAGAAATGAATGCAACCTTTTGTTAAGTGTAAAATGCTACTAATAATTTCCAACAAGAAAGATTTACTGGTAGTTACATCAATGCTTTTTTAAAGTGATAATTTCTTTCTTGCTTTTTAAAAATCTCGTCAATATTTTAATAATAAGCTTCTCTTTCCCTTTCATTTCCCCCAGTGTATTCATCAACTGTTTGTAATAGATAACAGGCAAACTTGTCAAAACGCATGCACGAGTGAACTGAATGCCTGGCCCTAGAGAATATAACCAAACAGAAAAAAAGTAAAGATCCGTGGGAAATAAGACTTTAATAAATTAATCAGACAATTCTCTCTAATGAAACACTCACCATGAGAGACTTTTTAACCAAGGTAAGAAAAGAGTCAAGAACTTTTAACAGAAACAAAGACAAAATGATCTCTTATGTTCTATAAAGCTAAACTTATCCTGCCCCAGGAAAAAGGGTTCTTTTGGAAAAATAACTAAAAAACAAGGCACAAAAACTTGTGATGAGGTCATCTAATCCAATTTATATTTAAATTTCATTTACTATTGGCAAGCTGTTATCCAATCTCTGAAGGCATCATTAAAAATACACACACACACACAAAATTATCCTTTGAAGCAGCTCACTGGACTTTTGGAAGGGGTTTTTCTGCAGTTTTTCTGAGTTAAGGGCTTTCAGAATGAGCTGTGTAAGTGATTCCATAATATTACTTCTGCACCTAAACAACAAATTTTATCAGAGAAATTGATATATACCACAGTAAGCAGAACTACAAGAACAATTTACACAATAACAAAACAGCAAAAAACAAAAACAAAAAGCCACAGTGGCTGCAAGTAGTGGAAAGATGACTGGATTTGGAATCAAAGACCTATTTCAAATCCCACCTCTGGTACTTACTTATTATCTCTGTGGTCAAGACAACACTGGATCAATCACATCATTAAAATGGAAGATTTGGACTAGAATGACCTCTATGGTCCTTTTCCATCTTAAATCTGGGATTTAATGATAGAAGATTCAAAGTGAAGTTATGTCTCAGAGGTGTGGGGATGAGGTTACTAATGAATAGAACCAACGTGTAGATTTCTGGGAGCATGATTTTCGATAATTATTACAAAGGAGGATTTTATTGAGAGAAGGGTTAAGCAGGAAGTTGCAAGAAGTAAAAAGAGAAAAAACATCAATAAAACACTTCAAAAGCAAAATAATTATTGCTCATCTGGGAAGAGCATTTCTTTACACACTCAATACAAGAAAACCTTTTATCAATCCGCCTGACAGGCAACTACTCAATTTAATATTTCTTATTATTCTAGTTTTTCTTGAGCACAATCAATTTTATGACTTTCATAAAACTATACCACTTTCCCAGTTTTGAGAAACTATGAAAAGATTTTAAGGTTTCCAAATCACAAGTTTCCTTAACTATATAATCACAAAATTTGAATGGTTAAGAACCTCAGGACCCTCTTCTCCCACTGTCTCCCAAAGACCTTTAATAAGAATTTACCCTAAAAAGGAATCCCTTTATGACTTCTAATCCAATCTTTATATGATCACCTCTAAGGAAAGAGATCCCAGGATATTCCCAAGGGCAGCACATTTCCCTTGTGTAATTCTATTAGGAAGTTTATGTTGAGTCAAAATCTGACCACAACGAAGATTATGATCACAGATTTAGTAGAGTTGTAAAGAGATCTAGCCCCATACCTATTTTATACATAAAGAAATGAAATCCAGAAAGGTTGACTGTCATGTCCAAGGTCACACAAATATTAAGGAGGTTGACAACATCTGAGCCTGGGACTTTCTATTTTATCAAGCATCTCCTTAAAGCTCCTGTATCTCATTAACCACAGAGAACCTAACAATCTGATACAAAAAGTCAGACTTTTGGACACCTTGCATTTAAGAGTTAGAGGTGATATCACAGTCGGGCTCTATTGTTGTGACCTCCGGCAATTCAGTCAACTTCTCTAGGCTTCAATTTCATCTGCAAAATGTGGGGGGTTGGCCTTTTCAGTTTTATTATACTAAGTGATGGAAAATATGTTTTAAATGATGGCAACTAGGTGGGGCAGTGGATAGAGCACTAGCCCTGAAGTCAGGAGGACCTGAGTTCAAATATGGTCTCAGATACTTAACATTCCCTAGCTGTGTGACCCTAGGCAAGTCACAACCTCAATTGCCTCAATAAAAAGAAAAAAAAAAGATTAAATGACAATAAACAGATAGAAAATGTTTTAAATGACTAAATAACAAAAATAATTTAAAATATGGTTCAGAATTTTCAAAATTCCCCAGTTTTTTTCTTTCTTTCAAAATACCAACATATATTTTTAAGAAAAAAAAATTAGTGCTAATAAGAATGTTTACACATTCTAGTCTTGACTCCACTGGTTTCTTTGTTTGATGCTGTTCAGAAATGCCTGACTTTTTGTGGCTACAGTTTTTCTTGACAGATAATGGAGAGGTTTATTATTTCCTTCTCTAGCTCATTTTACAGATGAGGAAACTGAGGCAAACAGGATTCAGTGACTTACTCAGGAGCACACAGCTACTCAGTGTCTGAGGTCAGATTTGAAGTCAGAAGATGAGTTTTTCTTGACTTAAGGTGGAAAACACTAACCATAGTGCATAGTGTATACCTTCAGCTTTTAAGTTAAACATTTAATTCCCGAACAACTCAGATGACAAAATAAAGTCAATGCTAAATGCAAGCATAGTTTGCAAAATGGACCACCTCAAAGTTTGGTATTAAAATATCCTAAAATGGGCAGATAGTGGTAATGTATACTTTTACTTAATAATGAATACAAATGCAGCTCCAAGCTAGTAGATAACAAAAGGCATCACACAATACTAGAGTATTCAGTCTGGTAAAATAGGATTTGGGTTACAGTTTAGCAGAGGGCAACCTTTACCATTGCCATATACCTTTTCTCCCTTTAATCCTACTTCACTGCCTTTCTTTTTCTCCAACCCCATCTCTACAATCTTTGGATCTGAAACAACAAAGGTTGGGGCATTTTACCCATCATAAAAGAACCTAAAGCAGTAGTGGGAGAATATGGGTACCACCTTTAGCCTCTTGGCACCTAGCTAACTGAAGGCAGATGAATTGCCTAAGCTGGCTTTGATCAACCTCTGTTCCCTTGAACTTAAAGCACCTATTTCACAGGGTAGACAAGATCAAATGAGGTAGTATTTGTAAAGTGCTTCACACAGTGTTAGGCACAAATGCTTGCAAAACTTTTTTTGTGGGAGCAAAGAATTGGGGGAGGGAGGGCAGATGTGCATCAATTGGGAATGACTAAACAAATTATAGTACATAAATGTATTAGAATACTTATAATAAAGAAATGACATATTTTACCTCTTAAACCCAAATCCAAGGCAACACTTGGAAGCACATATTAATGAATTCCTTTTCAGTTCTCATCAAAACATCTGTACAGTTTACCAATTATACAATCACAACGTCTTTGTGCCTTAATAAACAATTGTCAGTTTTATACTTTATGATATAAGTAGACAAATCCACAAAACCTTGCCACTATAAATATTTCTTGGAAGACTGATTTTCAAATTAAATTTGTACATTTAGTTTTCTAAATCTAATGATGTTAAACTTTCGATTTTCAAAAGTCTTACATTCTTCCCCACCTCCCTGGGAGATAGCACTTGTCACACAGCTCTCTACTGCTCTGTAAAAGCTAGCTACCCTCATCCATGAAAAAAATCTCTTTGCAACTGAGATGTATGAAGAATATGACAGGAATGAAGACCCAGAGTTGCAAGGGTAAGAACACGTCACCTTTAAAAAAAAAACAAAAAACTTTTCTGCTCCATCTCAACTCTAAGGGGACCTTCAGGATGGTGACCCTTAAGTGTGAATGGCTTCCTCATGTAAAGATTACAACCACCTTTAATAAACAATAACTATCCACAGGAAAACACTTTTCTTCCATTCTACACCCTAGGATAAGTGCGTTAAGTTTTCAAAGAAACTAACAAGACTTATTTCCTGTGCAAACCAGCCATAGGAATCAGTTCAACGAATCATCAAGTTGAGTGGCTTGAATTTGGTACTAGCCAACATCTTAATGGCACACTGAAAAACTATGGAGAGGTGAAACAATTCTTCCTTAACTAACAGTAATGTACGACTAAAGGAGCATAAAACAGTGGTAATTTGTTTTAATGTGCACACAATCAAGGAAATAAAAACTTCTTTAAATCTCTAGAATGAGGGACCTCCTACAGAGATTCAATTTTCTTTCATCAGCCTCTAACTCTACCTGCCGTTCACTCTCAGGTGGCTTATTCGAGAGTTGGCCCGGCACTAAATGAAAACGGGTGCCCTGTGACCGTTCAGTAGAGGGTTTTTGTTTTTTAACAAGTGCCACCCTGGTTCCTCTGCTCTCTCCACCGAAAGAAAGGGGAAGGAAGAGGAAAAAGGGAGGGAGCTCCTCTAGTCCATGCCCACCCATCCCAGGTAAGACGTCGGAACGCCTGCTCTCCCAATGCCAAAAAGCGCTGGCTAAAGGGGAAACCAATGGGATGCTTCCCCCCCACTACCAAAAAAATAGGACTGAAGGGACTCGTGACTTCACCTCGACGCGTGATTAGATGTCACGGGGGGGGGGGGGGGGTGAGGGGGAATCCCAGCGACGACAGGGCTAGCCCCGCAGACAGAGGCTGGGGCGGGGTGCAGTTTGGTCCCTCAAGGGATCCTCATTCTGCTTCCCACACACCTCGGGTCGCGGCACCCTCCCTTTTCTGCCCGGCCTCCCCGTTACCTGTGGAGAACCGTGACGACGGCGGTGCTGGGGCCCGGCGGCCTGGTCCTCCTCCTCCTCCTCTTCTTCCTCCTCCTCCCCGCCCGACGGAGGCGGCGGCGGCGGCGACAGCCCCAGGGGGAGGGGGCGGAGCGCACGGTTGGTTCGCTCTCCCTCTCTCCTCCCCCGGGCGGCGGCGGAGGGGACCCTATCTCGGGCCAACGCGGCTAGGCCGGTGGAGAGCCTGCGGCTTGGGCATGGCGGCGGCGGCCGAGCTGTCTAGGAGGTGGGCGGAAAGACGGCTAGCGAGCCACCCCCTCACGACGGCGGCGGCGGGGGGCGGTGAGAGAGGGGAGCGGCGGCGGCGCGCTCGCGCGGGCGGCCGTTGGGAGGCGGTTGACGGTTGGGGAAGCGTAGAGGAGGCTCGCGTTCTCCCGGCGGGGTGGGGAGGGGGAAGGGGGGGAATGAGGGGAAAGGGGTAGGGGAGGTTGGGGGGAGGGGGGAGGCGGTCGCGGCGCGTGCGGGGCCCGGGCGCCGCCGCCGCTGTCGCTGCTCCGCTCCCTCCAGCCTGTTTGGGGGGCACTTTGTTTGTGTCCCACAATGCCTAGCGCAGGAGACTAGGCCGTAGAAGAGTGGTAGAGGTGGAGGAGATGGGAGGAGCCCGCTAGGGGGCGGGGAGCAAGGGAGCGCGCAGGCGTACGCCTGGGTCCGCTCGCTCTCTGGGGCGGAAAACTAGTCAACAGTCGCCTGGAACCTAGGAGCTGACCTCCGGCTCTTGCTTAGTACCAGGTTCGAGAACCCGGCCTTAGGCTGCCTGGCTCTGACAGGGGCCAACGTTGGCATGACCTTGTGCAGGGTAGTTAACTTCTCCATGCCTCAACATTCTCACTCATAAGATAGGGACAAACTTAACCTCGCAGCGTAATCGCGTGAGAAGTACTCCTACAATTACACTAGGTAGACGAGCGTTTGTGTGATTTAACGTCTTTCCTGACATATACTTACACACACATAAACATCCTCTAACCAGACCCCGCAGCCCGAGGGAGACCCAGTTTTTACTTGGTCTTGTCCCAAAGAGGAATTTCTCGCGGCCAAATGCAAGCTCGGCTTTTCATTACAAAAGAAAATATTTACTATGGGAAGATTTCTTACCGGTCTTAGTAGCTGCCAAATGAGTGGCCTCCCCTGGACCATTCCGGTGGTCGGAAGACCCAACCCCGAGCTAGGTGGCGGCACCGGTCCTAGAGTCCGGAGGACTTGAATTCAAATGGGATCTCAGACACTTAACTAGCAGTGTGACCTTGGGCAAGTCACTTAACCCTGATTGCCCCGCCAAACAAAACACCTACCCACTTAGTCACGTGTCAAGTACGCTGCGGCGCAGGGATTTGCTTTGGAGCGCTCCCAGGGCCAAGATTTCCCCTAACTGGTTGCTGGGATTTTCTAGCGACGTCTTCAGTTGTGGGCTGCCGGGGTTCTTCCAAAACAGCTTTCGAAATTAGCAGGATTTGTTGTTCCCAAATAACAAAAGAGAAAAGATTTATTGTTGTTTGCACCCAGACCCAGAGTCAGGGGCATTCTTCTATTTCTTCTTATTTCATTCTTCTTATTCCCTGAGCCTGCTTTAAATTTGCAAAAACAACAAAATACTCTAAGCTCTTTGAGGGTAAGGACGCCCATCTTTTCTTTTTTTCTTGCTTGCCTCCCTCCCTCTCCTTCCTTCCTTCCTTCCCTCCCTCCTTCTCTTACTCTTTCCTTCCCTTCTTCCCCTTCCCTTCCTCCCTTTCTTCCTTCCCTACTATCTTCTCTTTCCTTCCTCCCTCTTTTCCTCCTCCTTCCTTCCCTCCCTTTCTTCCTCCCTCCTTTCTTTTCCTTCCTTCCTTATTTTTTCTTTTCTTCCCCTACCTTCTCTCTTCCCTCCCTCATTCTCTTCCTTCTTCCTTCCCTCCCTGCTTTCTTTCTTCCTTTTTCCTTCTTTCCTTCCCCTTCTTTCTCTTTTCCTTCCTCCCTCCCTCTTTCCTTTTTTACCTTCCTCCTTGCTTTCTCCCTTCTTCCTTTTCTTCTTTCCCTTTTCTTCTTTCTGTCCTTTTTTCCTCCCTCTTAACCTTTTACCTTCTTCCTTGCCTTCTCCCTTCTTCCTTCCCATCTTCTTTCCCTCCATCCCTCCCTCTTCTAACTTCCTTAACTTTGTCCCTTCCTCCTTTCCTTCCTTTCTTTCTTTTCTCCCTCTTTCCCTCTTTGTCTTTTTCTCTCCCTCACTTTCATCCCTCCCTCTCCTTCCTTCCGGGTTGTCAGTGCTTGTTAAATTGAAAATTGTTACCTTAATAGTTCCCTTGAAATGAAGATAACCAGTGTTTCTCAAGATAAGTCAGATGACAATAAAAAATCATTTAAAACATATTTTAACTTTCCCCTGAATTGATACTACAAATTTTTTGCTACTGTTGTTAAGGAAGAATCCCAGGTGCTCTTCAGTGCAACCTAGATCTGTTCTTGAGTTTTGCATCTTAAGGGCTTTGTGTTAGTGAGTGTGAATTAAGTGTCTTGATCTTGAAAATATTTGAACTGATACTCTCATAGGTTATCTAATCTTAATTGCTCTGAGCACTTAGCAGACATACCTGGGCAGTCTGGTGGATCCCTGATTTCTTCCCTCTTCAAGCAGATTTGGGGCCCCTATTACCCTGGGCAATTCTTCCCTATAAATTCTTCAAAGAAGATAAATACCTAGCACCCTGCTTCCTTTAGTATCGTTCTGCCTGTTGTCTTCTCAATAATCCTCCTTCAAAAGAGGTCTTGTATCTCAGCAATTTAGCATTTAACACTTCCTTATTCCACCTAATGACTAAACTAGAAGGTGCTGTGATATAATTTACCTAGATTTTAGTAAGATGGATTCAGAACTGGTTGAATAGGACTAAAAGAGTTTCCTTCTTTCCTTCCTTTCCTCCTAAAAGACTTAAAAAAGTTAGTAGTGGTTTCCAGGTTTCCAGTGGAGTATCCTAGGGATCTGTGCTTAGCTCTGTACTGCTCAGTATTTTTATCTGTAATTTAAAAGACTTAAAGTATATACTTAATAGTATGTACAGACTATAATTATAAATTATAGTCTGTACTAAAAAGTCTGTACTTGAAATCTATAAATGACATTAGCTTGTAAGCTCCTTGAGAGCAGGGAATGCCTTTTGCCTCTTTGTATTCTTAGTGCCAAACTCTTCATAAGCCAAATGCTTAATAAAAGTTTGATTGATGACCTAATGTTTATAGACTTGATTGATAACGCAAAACTGGAAGGGATAGCTAACACAACGACAGAGTCAACATCCAGAATGATCTTGATCATTGGACTTGAACTTAATAAGATGAAATTCTGTGGGCACAAATGTAAAGCCATACACTTGAACAAAAAAACTATAAGATGGTGAGAGCACTTCTGGGGAAAAAAAGATCTGAGGGTTTTAGTGCACTGCAGCTCCATACTAGTCAGCACCAGATGCACCAACCAAAATAGTTAAAATTAATCTAGAGAGGCATCAATTGAGGCATAGTTTCCATGAATAGAGATAACAATCGCTCTATATTCTACCCTTGTAAAAACTCATCTGGAGTATTATATTCTTGGGTGCCACAAATAAGGACACAAATAACCTGGAGAGTATTTAAAGGTGAACCACCAGAATGGTGAAGGGTCTTGAGTCCATCTACATCAGATGAGGAAAGGTTGAGGAACTGGGAGTATTTAGCTTGGAGAAGACCAAAGATAAGATAGTTACTCCATGTTTTTACTCCAGGCATTAAATATGTTCTGTTTGTCAGTAGAGGCTGTACCAGGAGTTTTAAAATTGCAAAGCTGATCAGTTAAAACTAGATGTCTAGAGCTGTCCAAAAGCTGGTGGATTTTGTGTTCTTGGGGGTCTTCAAGAAGATGTAAGATTTTGGGGGGGTATGTTATATAGGGATTCATTTTATTTGTTAGATTCTGCCAAAGGCCCTTTCAACTCTAGGATTCTGTCTGTCTGATACTGAGTTCAGTGACCAACACTGTTAGTAGACAGATTGGCAGGTGACCCCTAAATCTTTGGCTAGGGTCTTCATGCCAGCATCTCAGACTCAGCATGTACATAAAAGAGGAGCTGTGTGACCAACTTTTCTCCCCCCCCCCATATTTTTTCAAAGCACATTCTCTTCTTGATCTGAGTAATTCCTATTTTGCAGTTGTTGCTCCCTGTTCAAGACTTTTTATTATCCTTTGATCCTTAATGTAATTGAAAAATGTAGTTTCTATGATCTACAGCACCACATTGTCAGAAGAGTATCATAAATATTAAGTATATATGAGTATTATAAGCATAAGCACTTACAATGTGCCAGGTACTGTGCTAAGTATTGAGGTTTAAAAGCAAAGAACAGTCCCTTCCCTCTAAAAGCTTACATTTTAACTGAGGAGGCAGTGTGTGAATTAATATGAGTGAACCAAATATATAGTAGAGTAGATGGAAAAGAATATTAGACAATTAAGATTCTAGTTACTGAAGGATGCCTAGTAAATTGATTAAATTAGTTGGCTCTAAGTAGATTTTAATCTCTGAGAGAGCATACTAATAAAAAATGCAAAATTTATTCCTTGTACTTAAAGATATAATCTGTTAATCTGTTTCTGTCTGAGTCCTTAGCATTTAGTGCAATAGTAAGCACTTAATAGATGCTTATTTTTTTAAAACTTTATTTTTATTGGGAAGAAATGCCAAATAAAATGGGTATTTCCCTATACATAGTATAACTGAAAAAGAGGATTGTACATAAAACTGCAGATCTATATTATGTATAGTTTGCTTTAAATTTTAAGTTAGGAGAGAACTCTAATAAAGGGTTAACAGTATACTTTTGGAAACATACTGGAAAACATTTTAGGGGCATTTTTGGAAGGGCATTGTATGTGAATTCTTATTACTCTGCATGCTATGGGTAGTGCTATATGCAAACTCTTACTACTCTGTGCTACAAATGGTATTGCCAGTTAAGTTCCTCTTATTCTTCCCCTCTCCCCCGAGACAATTGGAGTTAAGTAACTAGAGTGTCACTGCTAGGAACTGTCTGAGACTGGGTTTGAATTCAGGTCTTCCTGATTCCAGGGCTGGTGTGCTATACTACCCCAGTAGAATCATCTGATTTTATAAGCTTTATTTTTAGAATAGTATGAGATAACTGAATAGTCCTGACTACATAAAATCCATTATACTATGTTTGCTTTATAAATTGCCCATATGTATACATATATTATGAAAGTTTTTATTTTTTCAGTGAACTTTATTATTTTAAAGGATTGTCTCCACATAGTTAATTTTAATCTAACAAAATATAATAGATCCAATCTGGAGCTTTCAAAGTTGTCCTGTTTGGGCTTCTTCTGGTTCTGTTATCATCATTTTATGTCAGTGGTGTTCCATTATATTTATATATAATATTTTCAGTTATTTCACAGTTGGACATCTCTTTCATGTCCAATTCTTTACAATCACAAAAAGAGTTGCTACAAATATTTTTTATACATACAGTTCTTTTTTCTGTTCAACTTCTTTGGGATATTGGCTTGGTGATATATTGCTAAGTCAAAGGGTATGTATATTTTAGTAATTTTGGGGATATACCTTCAAATTACTTTGTAGAATGGTTGGACCAATTCACAGTTCCAATAGTGTATTAATGTGTCCTCTTTTCCTGAAACTCCTCCAACATTTGTCATTTTTTGTTTTTTGTCAACTTTCAATCTGAGGGGTGTAAGGTAGATTCTCAGAGTTGCTTTAGTTTTTATTTTTCTACTTCTTAGTGATTTGGAAAATTTTTTTCATGTAGTTATTGATAACTTGTATTTTTTCTGAGAAAACCATTTCTTTTGCTAATTTGTCAGTTGAAGTATGATTTTTTGAATCAGTTCTGTATAAATTTTGGAAATGAAATCCTTATCAGAGAAACTAGAAACAATCTCCCTACTACCCCGTCCCCACTTGTTTCCCTACTAATTTGGACCATGTTAGTTTTGTGTAAAGCACTGAAATTTTGTATAACCAAAATTATCTGTTTTATTCTGATTCTTTCTACCCCTTATTCAAACTCTTCCCATAACTATGATCTGAAAAGTGATTTCTTATGCACTCTTAATTTTTTTTAATGTTTCCTTTACACCTAAATCACATAACCATTTGGAGCTAATCTTGCTACATATGTGTGTGTATATATGTATATATAAATATAGCTATACTTAACTGTAGCCTACTTGAGAAAGATAGGGAAATGTAAGGGGAAAAAAGAATAAAGTAAAAAGTGAACAGCAGAGAACAAAGGAATAATTTATAAGGAAGCAAAGAAAAGATTATATATATGTAATCTATACTATTATTAATATATAAACTTTAGTGTTATTAAATATGCTTTCTTGTAATGGAAATTTATTGTAACATGTTTTGAATCTTCCCTAATATTCTGGTGGACACATGACAATGTTTTGTTTATTTTCCTTTTGTTTTCTTCTTCCTTCTTTTTCCTTTTTCTTCTTCTCTTATTTTACATTTAGTTTTAAATTAATTTAAAAAAAAAGAAAAAGTTTTTTTTTTAAAGGTTCATTTAAATTCAACAAAATCCTTTTCCTGTCAATTGTTCCTCCCTATGGCCTACCTGTGGGCTACCAGGTCTTTTTGCTGGGGTCTTATTAACCCTATCACCTCCATAAAATGGATCTTTGCTAACTTTATTAGTATAATACTAAAAGAATAAATTAATTTAAGTAATATTCCTATTTTTATTTTATTACTATGCTATCTCATTGTAGTTATTTTCTTTTTTTTTTAAATTAAAACTTTATTTACAAAACATGCATGGGTAATTGAATTTTCAACATTTACCCTTGCAAAGCTTTCTGTTACAAATTTTCCCTCCTCCCCACCCCTCCCCTAGATGGCAGAAAGTCTAAAACATATTAATTATGTTATAATACTTGACAAATCGAATATGTGTATACATATTTTTACAGTTATCTTGCTGTACAAGAAAAATCGGGTCTACAAGAAAAAAAAATCTGAGAAAGAAAACAAAATGCAATAGAAAGTGTGAAAATGTTATGTTGTAGTCCACACTCAGATCCCACAGGCCTCTCTCTGGGTGTATATGGCTTTCTTTATCACTGAACAATTGGAACTGGTTTGAATTACCTCATTGTTGCAGAGAGCCATGTCCATCAGTATTGTTGTTGCTGTGTATAATGATCTCCTGGTTCTGCTCATTTCACTCAGCATCAGTTCATGCAAGTCTCTCCAGGTCTCTCTGAAATCATCCTATTGGTCATTTCTTATAGAGCAATAATATTCCATGACATTCATATATCATAACTTATTCAGCCATTCTCCAATTGATGGGCATCTATTCAGTTTCCAGTTTCTAGCCACTACAAAAAGGACTGCCACAAACATTTTTGCACATGTGGGTCTCTTTCCTTCTTTTAAGATCTCTTTGGGAAATAGGCCCAATAGAAACACTGCTGGGTCAAAGGGTATGCACAGTTTGATAACTTTTTGAGCATAGTTCCAAATTGCTCTCCAGAATGGTTGGATCCGTTCACAGTTCCACCAACAATGTATCAGTGTCCCAGTTTTCCCACATCCCCTCCAACATTCGTCATTATCTTTTCCTGTCATTTTAGCCGATCTGACAGGTGTCTAGTGTAACTCAGAGTTGTCTTAATTTGCATTTCTCTGATCAATAGTGATTTAGAGCACCTTTTCATATAACTAGAAATAGTTTTAATTTCATCTGAAAATTGTCTGTTCATATCCTTTGACCATTTAACGATTGGAGAGTGGCTTGAATTCTTATAAATTTGAATCAATTCTCTATATATTTTAGAAATGAGGCCTTTATCAGAACACCAACAAAGTTCAGGAAGAGATACAAAAAGAAATTCCATTCAAAATAACTCAGTAGTATAAAATATTTGATAATCTATCTGCCAAGGGAAAGTCAGGAACTATACAAACAAAACTACAAAATGCTTTCCATACAAATAAAGTCAGATCTAATCAGTTGGAAAAATAACAAGTGCTCATGGGTAGGCCAAGTGAATATGATAAAAATGAGAGTAGTACCTAAATTAATCTACTTATTTAGCACCATACCAATCAAACTCCCAAGAAATTATTTTACAGATCTAGAAAAAATAGTAGCAAAGTTCATCTGCAAGAACAAAAGGTCAAGAATTTCAAGGGAATTAATGAAAAAAAAAGGCTGATGAGGGTGGTCTTGCCGTGCCAGATCTAAAATTATATTATAAAGCAGCAGTCATCAAAACCATTTGGTGCTGGCTAAGAAATAGAGCAGTCAGTCAGTGGCGTTGGGTAGGATCACAGGACAAACTAGGCAATAACTATAGCAATTTAGTGTTTGATAAACCCAAAGACCCCAGCTTTTGGGATAAGAACTCACTATTTGACAAAAACTGCTGGGAAAATTGGAAACTAGTGTGGAAGAAACTAGGGCGGAAGAAACTAGGGCTTGACCCACACCTAACACCACATACCAAGATAAGATCTAAATGGGTTCATAATTTAGATATAAAGAGTGATATTATAAGCAAATTAGAGGAACATAGGATAGTTTACCTCTCAGACCTGTGGAGAAGGAAGGAATTTATTTCCAAAGAAGAACTAGAACTCTTAACTGAACACCAGATAGATAATTTTGATTATTAAGTTAAAAGTTTTCGTACAAATAAAACTAATGCAGTCAAAATTAGGAGGGAAGCAATAAATTAGGAAATCATTTTTTTGGGGTAGTTATTTTCTTTGATGAATATTTTTAGTGCTTTTATGATTTATTCTTTGACTTAGCAATTCTTTAGGATTAAGTTACTTACTCCTTAAGTTTCAATCCATTCTTTCAAGATCCTTTATTAAATATATATATATTTATTGCATTGTGATCAGTATAAGATGTTTAATATTTCTGATTTTCTTTTTTTGTGATCATTTGTGATGTTTTTAAACTTCAAAGATGTCATACAAGGCTGAGAAATATGTAAACTTGCTATTCATCATCTTTAGTTTTAAAAAAATTTTGTTTAGGTCATTACCTTCTTTGTTATTAAATATGTCTAAGTCTGACAGGCATACTTAGAAGTCTTCCACTGTTATAGTTTTAACTATTTCCCCTTGAAATCTGATTAATTTTTCTTTTAAGTATTTAAATGCTATGCTTTTAAGTACATATATATCGTGTATTTGTTTATTTTTAAATAGTATTTTCCCCAGTTACATATCAAAAAGTTTTTTAGCATTCATTTTTACAAGATTTTGAATTTCAATTTTTTCTCCTCTCCTTTTTTCCTGCCCTCTCTCACTCCTTCCATTCCCTCTTTTGAAATTGATAAGCAGTTTAATAATAGCTTATACATGTGCTATCATGTAAAACATATTTCCATATTAGTCACATTTTTTCAAAAGGAAAAAAATGAGAAAATAAAGCAAGTGAAAAAAAATATGCTTTGATCTACATTTCAAGTCCATTAGTGTTATGAATAGAATTTTCCTTTATGATTATTGTGTCTCAGTTAAAGAACTGAGTAAATCAAAGGTGATCTTCACACAATGTTACTGATACTGTGTGCAATGTTTTTCTGCTTCTGCTCATTTCTCTTTGCATCAGTTCATGTAAGGCTTTCCAAGTTACATATGAAACTGATATTGATGCAGTTTCTATGACAGAGGTGTCAATGGCTCTCAGGCTGCATGGGGCCTATAATAGTCCTAAACATAGCCCAAACCAGATTAACATGTAATTGGGAAATATTTAACAAAATAAATAAAATTACATTAAAACAGATAATAATTACATTTTAAAACTAAATATAATGTATAATAATATAGGGTTCTTCATGGATTAGTGTCTTCAGTTCTATTTGACTTTGACACCTATGATACCTTGAAACATAATGTAATTTTCCTGCTTTTCAGTTTTTATTATGACTTCTTTTACTTATAGCCTTGTCTAAAATCATAATTTGCTATCCTTGGTTCTTTTAGTTCACCTGAATGGGATTGATTCTTCATTAGTCCCTCATTTTTAACTCTGTGTAAATCTGTTTATTTCAGAGTAGTTTATTATAAGCATATTGTGAGATTCTGTTTTCTAATCCTTAGGGTATCTTCTGTTTGTGACTAAGTTCATCCCATTCATATTTTACAGTTATAATCTTTAATTGTATATTTTCCTCCATTCTGTGAGTCTTGGAAAAACTCCGCTACTTACCCCTGGAGGCATGCTAAACCCAGAAGAAGGTGGAAGGCACAGGACTCTCTCCATGGCACCTGAGGAGGAAGCTGACTGTGTGATGACTACAGGAAGTGGAAGACAGCCCCTCTAACCCCTGAAGCCTTCCCTCAGGGCACAGACTCACTGAGCTAAACTGGAAATGGAAGGCCTTAGCCTCCCCAGGGGGCCTAGTAGTTCCCTGGGGAAGGCAATTGTCATTTGCATCTTGGTAAGAGATCCTGATGGGTGTAAATGGCCTTATCCTGTTACAAAGGATGAATTGAAAGCTGGAGGCTCCCCTTCCGAGGAGCCTGCATAGATTCCCAGTTGCTGGCTATTTTTACTGTATACAGACCATATCCCTCCAGTAGATTTTAAGTTCCTTGAAAGTAAGGACAGATTTTTTTGAATTTAGCTTTGGGTTGGTATTTCATTGGATTTAATTGGATCAAGGAAATGTCTGATTAACAAAAAGAAGCTCTAGGTTCCTCCAGTGTCCAGTGAAGGATAACTGATGGGCAGCTTATATGTTATATTCCCACCCATAAAACATGAAAAAATTCTGACTTCTAAAAATAGGATGAATTATAATTTGTACCAATAAAGGTAATATCTGTGTTGATGAGTACATGAATCCTTAAAAGTAGCACAGTATTTTGAGGATAACTATGTGGTACAGGAAAACCTGAGTTCAAATATTGCCCCACATACTTGTTTTGTGTCATGTTTTCCTCAATTTTAGAATGGAGATAATAATAGGATCTATCTCAGAATTGTTGTAAGGATTAAATGAGCTAACATTTGCAAACCTTTTTCTAAACATAATAACTATTCCAGTATTTTGCCTGTTAGATTATAAGCTCCTTGAGGGCAAGGACCTGTTTTTATCTGCTTCAGCCTAGCAGAATGCACATTTACTCAGCAAGTATTTATTGAAGTGAACTTAATTGAATTGTTCACCAATTACCACCAGCTAGGTGGCAATGGATAAAGTGGTAGAATTGGAGTCAGGAAGACCTAAATTCAAATCCTTCCCAAGACACTAACTCATGCAATCCTGGCAAGTCACTTAACCTCTTTCCACTTGGGTTGTTTCACTTTTAATATGCAGTAAAGCACTCTACAAATGCTAGTTATTGTAGTTTATATGGCACAGTGCTAATTGAAATGCAGACAAAATTTCTTCCCCGTTTCCCCTGAGATTTTACCATTCAAAACTGATAATTGGTTCGACCCAGAATAAAAATAAAGGTGGAATGGACAGTTCTCTTCCTCCTCTCCCTTCCTTTTCTTTCCAAATTATCCTTTCTCTTTTTCCCATTGCAGTATTAAAGTACACATCTCCTATTTATCTCCTTTTCCCATTAGTCCTGTTTTCCTGTTCTCTACTTCTAACTTAGTCAAGTAATCAACCAATATTTGTTGGGCCCTTAATACCAGCTGCCACGGAGGACTGTGAGCCTTGAGCTTGTCTTGTTTGCCTTTGGCATGGAGCAGAATAAGTTTCTTTTATTTCTCTTGCCTCTCCTTTTCCTCCTCAGGCTTGTTGGGACCTGTTTTGGGGCCACAATACATATGCCTTTCTTTGCCAGGTACTTAACTATCTCTACCAAAGGCTTTTGTGTCACCATAATCTAATACAGAGGTAAAATAAACAAATGTTCCCATAGAGACTCTATGATGGAAACTTTAATTATTAATTCAGTGGGGATGATTCCAAGGGCTATGTTCAGAGTAATTCACGATTTAGACAGAAAGACTTAAGAGGATGGACAACAGAAAATGGTTTGGGACATAAAAATTAAGTGGAAAGGACATGGAGCTATAGAAAAAACAAACAAATCATGATCAGGGACTACATTAATAGTAAAGCTCACATTTCTTAAGTACTTCCTTCAAAATAGTCTGGTGAAGGGTGAGTAGTTGAAATATGCGTGCTTTATAAATAAGGAACCTGATTCTCAGAGAATTGGGACTCCCCCAGCCCCCCAGGCACTGTCAAAGCAAAAAAAAAAAATTTGTAGTATTCTCTCCTGGAGTATCCTGGACAACTAGGCAGAAACTTTGCTGAGAAGCTCCAAACTCCCAGTTTCACTCTTCCTTCTTTATCCTTTCACTTACTCTCCTTTCTTCCTTTGAATGGGGAGGATGTTTTCTCTCACAGTTTTCCACTTTCACCCTTGGCTTGATCTCCTTTTTCTTGGAGTTCTATAAACTCCATCCATCATTCCTTTTCCCTCTTGCATTATTTATTTACACTCATTTACTTATTTGTATTATGAAAAGCAGTATTTTATTTTTGTCTTATTTATTATATATGTCACTACTTCTACCAGATTATAGATTCCTCTAGAGCATAGATAACTTTTGATTTACTCATCTTTGTAAGACCTCTAGTACTCAGTACAATGCATTGCTCATAGTAGGCACTCAAATTCAGGCTTGAATACATGAATCAATTAATTTAGTCAAGCAAGCAATAAGCATTTATTAAGCACTTGTTATTTGTTAAGCACTGTGCTGGGCATTGAGGATATAAAGACAAAAAAGAAAAAGAAAGGAAGGAAGGAAGAAAGAAAGAAGAATAGAAAAGAGAAAAGAAATAATTTCTGTCCTCAAGGAATTTATATTCATTTAGATTACTGAAATGAAATGTAATGCTATTGTCATATTGACACCCATTCCAAAAAAGATATCAGAAAATCTAGAGTCTAGATGTGAAGTTAGTTGTGGGAGTAAATTACCAACTGAGCACCCAAATTCTGAAAGGGGATACAAGTCAACTAGATCCTTTATTTTCTACTTTCTTCCCATGATCTGACCCAGTACCTTAGGGCCTCTCTAGATGGAGCCAAACTTTCCAGTATAATGAATCTATGTCATTAGTGGTTGGAGTGAGAAAAGTCTATTTTGTGTTGTAAGTACAAATAGTTAACCCAAGAATAAGGAAAATAAGTAAAAGTAGATCAAATTAATGAATTTGCTTGTTCAGCAATGAAGGAGGCACATTAGACAATAATTTACATTAATTTATTGATTAATCAAATGATTTTCAAGCACCTACCATTTATATGCAATTTATTGATTGGGAATTGAATGAATCCTCTTCAGAGAATTTTCACAAAGACTTGAACAAGGATTGTACAGGATGAAAAAAAATATGGATTATGATCTTGCTGAAGGAGTATATACACCAGTGATGAGGAAGATTCATCCATATATCAACATCTATATACAGCATGAGAGCTACTGAAGTAATGGCATGGGTAAATAAAACACAGTCTTGCCTTTGAGGTGCCTGTTGTCTAATAGGTAGATAATACATGAATATAATTATGTAACTAGCAATAGCTGGCATTTATATTGCATATTAAAATCTCAAAGCACTTTTGTACCTATTATTTGATCTTTTAAAAAATTTCTTTTTTTAATTATAAATTTAATAAGCAGCAATCAAGATGAACTTTTTATAGGGATCATGTTCTTCTTGGTATTTAATTCCCTAAGAAATATACCTTGCTGGTTCTAAATTAAACTGTGACTCCCTAATATGGAGAGTTTTTTTTTCTTTTTTCTATTAGTATATATTCAATTCAAGAACATGGTAGTGCTAACATGGCCTTGTATTTCTGTTTCCTCTTCTGAATTGCTTTCTGATTTCTTTTTTTAATTTCAAAAATATTTCATTGACATTTTTCTCCTTTGTAAAAATGTCATTATTGCTACTTCTCTGCACAAATAAAAACCATCCCTGTAACAAATGAGTATAATCAAATAAAATCAATATCTGATCTTGACAGCAGCTATTCAGAGTTTGTATCACAAAGTATCATCATTCTTGTTTTGCAATTGATGAAATCAAGGCATAGAAGGCAAGTGATTTTTCTATTTTTTTCTTTTTAAAGTTTTTTATTTTCAAAACATAGGTATAGTTTTCAACATTCACCTTTGGAAAACTGTATTCCAAAATTTTTTTTCTCCCTCCCCCTACCTCCTCTCCCAGATGGCAAATAATCCAATATATGTTAAACATGTGTAATTCTTCTATACATATTTCCACAATTACCATGTTGCACAAGAAAAATCAGATCAAAAAGGGGAAAAAATGAGAAAGAAAACAATGCAAGCAAACAAATATAACAGCAAAAATGAAAATACTATGTTGTGGTGCACACTCAGTCCCCATAGTCATGTCTCTGGGTGCTTATGGCTCTCTCCATCACAAGATCATTGGACCTGGCCTGAATTACCTTGCTCTTGAAAAGAGCCATATCATCAGAATTGATCATCTTTTAACTGGCAAGTGACTTTTCCAATATCTCAAAATAAATAAGTTTTAGTTTATAGCCATTTCTTCTAACTTCAGGGAGAGCTGGATGGTGAAGTAGATAGAACACCAGGCCTGAAGGATCTGAGTTCTCCTGAGCTCTTGAGCAAGTCACTTAAGCCTGTTTGCCTGATTTTTCTCACCTGTAAAATGAGCTGAGGAAGAAAGCATGGGCTCACAAAGGGTTGGAGATGACAGAAATGATGTAACAACTTCTGACTTCAAACAGTACTTGTTTTTCTGTACCCTGAAACAAAAATTGAATATTATAGTTCATAAAAGAAAAATGTAAAGGGTTAGAAGAGTTTTAGGGGAAAAATAATTTTTAAAAGGAGCAGAAAAAAATTAGCTTTAGACCCCAAAATTCTTTTTTCTGGTATAAAATGAAATCAGTTAGTAAAGCCTTTTCTTTCCATTGTAGCTATGCTAAACCACCAGTCCACCCAGCTAACTGGGCTAGCTTTCTGTGTAGGCAGAAAGGAATGTGATGTTTGAAAAGGAACAATGGACTTGGAGTCAAAAGATCTGAATTTGACCTCTATCACTATTTCTGGGAACTTGGCCAAGTCTCAACATTTCTCCACGTGAAAATTCAATTTAGTAAATATTAAGTGCCTACTAGGTGATGGACACTTTAGTAAGTTCTGGTGATACAAATGTTCTTGCCCTCAAGAAGTTTATAATTTAAAGAGAGAAAAGAAACCAACAAACATATGCAAAGCAAACTATATACAGGATAAATAAGAAATAATTAAAAGGGGGGAAAGCACTGGAATGAAGAAAGGTTAAGGAAGGCTTTCTGTTGAAAATGGGATTTTACTTAAGGCTAAAAAGAAGCCAGGATCTGGAACTGTGCCCAAAGGGCTATAAAACTGTGCATACCTTTTGACCCAAAAGTTCCATTACTTGTTCTGCATCCCAAGGAAATCATAAAGGAGGGAAAAGGACCCACGTGTGCAAAAATGTTTGTGGCAGCCCTTTTTGTAAAGTAAGAAACTGGAAACTGAATGGACGCCCATCAATTGGAGAGTGGCTGAATAAATTATGGTATATGAATGTTATGGAATATTATTGCTCTGTAAGAAATGATGGACAAGCTGATTTTAGAAAGGTCTGGAAGGATTTACATGAACTAATGCTGAGCAAAACAAGCAGAACCAGGAATATATTGTATATATGTGGGATGGATGCTAGACCCCCTTTCCCAAATTAACTGCTCAGAGACATCTTCAGTTACAAAGAGAAAGTATTTAGTCCCTGCAGGGAGAGGCCCAGACACACCCAGGAGATGTCTCAGCTCCCAACATGTATTTATGGACCTGACAAGCAAAAGACTCAAGCCTTCACATTGGATAGACTAAAAGGAAGTAACCATCTTTGACCAATGGTCACCAATATTGTCTGCTTCCTGTGGGTCATGTCACTTCCTGTCATTGATTTAGGGTCTGATCTTTAGAGATCATGTGACTTAGGCCTAGTCTCATAAACTGAGAAAACTTTGTCCAGTCAGTTTCATTCATTCAAAATAACAGCAAAAATGTGATGATCAACTATGAAAGACTTGGTTCTCCTCATTGGTTCAGTGAGCCAAGGTAATCCCAATAGACTTTGGTTAGAAAATACCATCTGCATCCAGAAAAAAATGGGAGATTGAATGTAAATTAACACATTCTCTATTCGTTTCTTTTTTTCTGGTTGTTTTTTTTTTTTCCCTCAGATTTTTTTCTCCCAACATGATTCACAAAGCAATGTGTATTAAAAATAAATTAATTCAAAAAAAGAAGTCAGGGAGATTGGTAGTCTTAAGTGGAGCTGGGATAGTGTTCTAGGCACGGAGAAAATGTCAGGAGCAGAGAAATAGTGTTTTATTTGTAGAACAACCAAGTAGCCAGTGTCGCTGGATGAAGGAGGATGTGTTGGAAAGTAAGGTGTAAGATGACTGGACAGGTAGGAGTTATTTAGGAAGGTCTTGGAATGCCAAACAGAATTTTATATTAGCTCTTGGAGGGAATAGGGAGCTACTGGAATTTATTGAATAAGGGAGTGAGTGACAGGAGCATTTTAGGAAAATCACTTTGGCAGCTGAATGGAGGATGAATTGGAGTGGGAAGAGATCTGAGGCAGGCAGACTAATCATTAGACTTGCAGTAATCAAGCTTTGGGTTAATGAAGGCCTTTATTAGAGTGATGGCAATGTCAGAGGAGAGGCTCTTAACAAATAAGAGCTCCTCCCAGATCATCCAATTAAGAAGGGTAGTCATGTCACCATTTCCTAATTGGCAGCTCTTCTGTATTTGTCATGGTCTCCAGAAACCCATCATCTTGAAGATTACATCAACTCTGAAACTCACACTTCCTTGGTATCTGTCTCTAGTGCTTTCCCTCTTAACTGGTTGGACTGGGTAGCAAATGGACATCTTCCCATTAGATGCTGTAATTGGAGATACAAAAAGAAGCAAAAGACAGTCCCTGCTTGTCTTTATATAATCTTTATGTAGCAAATATAACACATTAATATTATATTTGTGATATATCATGTTAATATAATATATATATTATGTATATTATACAATTTTATATATCATATTATGAAGCATAATATTTCCATCATCATGCTCCTATTTGTTACTCTCCCTTTCCTTCCTTATCTTCTTCCATCAGATTATAAACTCTTTGAAGGGAGGGGCTGTTTTGCCTTTCCTTGTATCCCCAGTGCTTAACACAGTATTGGTTCATAGTAAGTGCTTAATTGACTGACTAAATGTATCAATAAATGGATGTGCACATAAAGCATTTATAACTTAAGCTCAAATCTTTTCATTTTATCTGCCTAAATTATTTTTCTCCTCAGCAACGTGATGGTAATTTGGGGAGAGAGAGACTGACAAAGCAGTTTCCAATAATCTTGTCATTCAGGAGGGTGGAGAGTCCTCTCACCAGGAGTATTAATATAGCCTTCCATTTTCTTGATTTGTACGATATTACTTTCTTATAAGAATATTATTTGAAATTTATTGTGGTATATGGTATGGAATCCTAGTCTAAATTTTCCCCCCCTTTTTTGAATCTAGCTTATGACAGTCAAGAAGCTATAAAACAGGGTAAAGGAGCATGGAATCTGATCCCTGGCTTCCAGGGTGGGCTGCTTCTTCCTTCTGCTGGCCTGATTTTCTGACAACTCTGAGGGTATCCATACTGGAGCAGCATTTGCTGATATATCAGTACTCCTCATATTCCATGACATAAACCAGACAACAGACACTGGCTGTTGTAGCCTGTCATGGGATGATTATGAATCATGGAGACCAGGGCCGATAAGGACTGAGTCTGGAGCTAGTATGGAAGTGTAAGCCAGGACAGGAGGGAATTTTGAGGGCTAAGACTGCTGGTTCTCATGATTCGAGGTAAACTGGTCTGTCAGTTGAAAAAGGGAGACGATTTCCATTGTTTTCTCCTCCTGCTTTTCATTGTCATCATTTGTTATCCAGAAATTGGATCTGGATATATACAAAATTCTCCCTTATTCCTTTCCTTAAGCTATAGGTACAGAATTTGAGAATTTTATCCTATTATATGAAATCTAGGAGGGCAAGTAGGAGGAGGTTTGTGAGAAGTTTATAGGCAAATGGTTCCATATAGGAGCATTTAACCGATTTTCTTTTTATTATTTTCAATATACTGTAGGATCATGGTATATTAAGTATCTGACTTCATAAGATGTGATAATAATCGTAACCAGAAAGAGGAAAGTTAAGAGTTATCTCTCAACCATAGATTACATAATTTAACAATCTGAATAATATTCCGTTTTCTTCCCAAACTTAATTCTAAACAAGACATGATGGTGGGGCTACCAATCTAGGCATCTTTACGCTGAGTGTCCTCTGGTGGCCAGTAGGGATATTACAATTTTTTTTTTTTTTTTTTTTAAATTTAGGAAGATCATCCCATACATGCATGTCACACAGTCTGATGTCACTGCTTACTACTGGGTTGTGGCTCAAGTTGAGTATTACCTGGTGAGTAACTTAGATAATGTATTCCCTTAGAAATTAATACGACACATTGTCTTTTTTTAAGTTTAAGGGAAGCAGTTGATTTGGACTACTTACAGTGCCATGAGTATCAAATGTGTCACAAATTTAATATCATAAAGTACTGAATGCATAACTTATTACTATTAGGTAGGTGTGATTTATGGGCCATTAGGAAAGACTGCCCTGCCCAAAAATGCTTCTTTCACAGGCCTGTTTCTAAAAGGTCATTGTAGGATCATGGGTTTAGAACTGGAAACATTCTTTTAAGTCAGTGGCAGGAAAAGTAATGCATAAAAGTGGTGGATTATTTTATTGTTTTCTTTTTCTTTCTTTTTCTTTTTTTCAGTGTGTGGGAGGGGTGGGGAGAAAGAAAAAATATTTATTAACTGAAAAAATTGAAAGTAATAAAAACCTATGGTACAATTTGTAAAGCCTTTTACCAATTGATGAATGTCCCCTTACTTTCCAGTTCTTTGCCATGGGGAAAAACAAAGTACCATAAACATTTTTTGTTCATTTAAAACCTTTTTGCTTTTCTTTGATCTCTCTGGGGATAAAGATAGATTGGTATGAGTTGGTCAAAGGATATGCATAGTTTTGTGATTTCCCCCTTCCTCATTTTTGTTATAATAAACAATATGGCTTTGGATTTTATTTTTACAGATTGATCTTTTCTTGCTAGGTTTAACCCAGATATTGGGGGAATATCTGGTAGAATATCTGGGTTAAAGAGTATGAGCAATTTAGCAATTTTCCTTGCATAATTCCAAATTGTTTTCCAGAGTTGTTGAATCAAGTCATAGCTTCAATAGGAATGAATGATTATTTTCCCACATCCCATCTAACAATTAGTTTTCTAATTCCCCCCGCCCATATTTACTGGCTTTTCCTATCTTTTGTTATGAGATAATACCTGAATGTTGTTTTAATTTTAATTTCTCTGCTAGTGATTTTGAAAATTTTTTCAATCTGTTGATAGCTTCTATTGCTTTTTTTTCCCCTTTAAAAAAAAAAACTTCATATCCATTAAGCATTTTGGGGAATTACCCTTAATCTTATACGATTTGTATCAATTTTCTCTATATTATGAATGCTAGGCTTTTAGCTAAGATTCTTAATGCAGATTTCTCCTCCCCTAAATGAGGAGGAGAAGTTTTTATTCTCCTTCCTCCCATTCTGTCTAAATTGATTTTATCTATGTGATTTCTTCTATTCTTTGGCTGTGATTTTTTTCCTCTGTCTGTAGTTGCAAAAACTATAACCTTACATTCTCCTAGTCTTTCTTTTTATTATTAATGTTGTGACTTTTTATACTTATATCATTACTTATTTATTTGGAACTTTTTGGTAATATAGGGTGTAAGATGTAGCTGTAATGAATTTTTGGACAATTTGCTTTCCAGTTTCCCTAGCAGTTGAGTCTCTTCCCCAGGAGTTTGCGTTCTTGGATTTATCAAACACCGGACTACTATATTTATTTATTTATTTCTAGTCTTTGCTTACTTATCTAGTTTATTCCACTTATATACTTTTGTGTTTTTTAATCTAACAGCAAATAATTTATTTTAAAAAAGTTTTAATAATATTATTTTAAAAATCCATCATTGTTACTTCCCAATAACTCCCCCACCCCAGATAGTTAAATAACTTTCTTTGATAAAGAGTGCCATCATTCTACATCTATATTCTCCTATTTCTCTCATTTGAGAAGCCTTACTATCAGACATTTTTGATAATTATTATTATTTTTTGATAAATATTATTTTTAATTCAAGAAGCTCCACCTCCCTGACTTCCCACTTCCGTTCTGAACTTGCTAAGACATATTTAAATCTCAAAATCTAAAATCTTTAACTTTTGGCAAGTTTGTTAGTGTGCAAGATGAAATGATAAATCATCATTCACTCACATTTCTTCCCCATAACCATCCTATGAGGGAAGTAGCATAAATATTATTATTATTAAGATTCCCAGTGAGAGATTAAATGACTTTTGCATGATAACACTAATTATCTGCTGCAGTATTCAAGCCCAGGTCTCCTGACTTTTCGACCCCGTTCTTTATCCATGAGGTCAATTTGCTTCCAGATAACTAACTCTGCTTTTCTAGGCATATGAAGGTAGTATTGCCTGATCTTTCCTAGTCCCTGACTTTTTTTTTTATTTCTAGGGCTGGTACTTAGAAGTCCTGAATCTATTAGGTCCTCACTCCATCCTTTTCCATTCATAATCTTTGAGATCTCACAGGTGACCCACAAAATCCCATTGATTTGCCTTTCAGAGTGAAGACAGGCTTTTTCACAAACAGGTCAATTCTGAATCATTCACTGACTATCCTTTATTGTTATTTAGGGGTCAATTCAATAATACTTGTAAAATGGAACTATTTATCAAAAATGGAACTGTGCTAGGCCTCAGGGGAGTACAAAGTTAAATATTTGAGGAGTTTACAAGCTGGGATACTAGGTAAGGCACTGGCCCTGTAGCACTGAGTAGAAGAGAGGGGCAAAAGTGGGGGGACATAGTGGTCTGAACAAAGGAGGCCTCCTAAAGTAGTCTTTCACAGTGCAAGTAGTTTGATGTGGTTGGAATATAGGAACTGTGCCTTAGTAGGGAGAACTAAGCCTAGAAAGTTAGGTTAGAGCCAGGTGACAAAGAGCTTTGGGTACTAGGCTGAGGATTTTTTACCTCAGGTTTTACCCAGGGAGCAATTGGGAAGCCGTAGAAGGTTTTTGTCAACAAGAGGTTGACAAGGTTATCTCTGTACTCTAGGGGTTCCCAACCTTTTCTCAGGATTAGGAAAGAAATAGGGGTTCAGGTGGGAAATAAGACTGGTGATGTAAGTGTTTTTATTTATAAGGAGGGTGATTAAAACAGGGCCCAACCTACTTAGAAGGAATTCTGTCTTTGATGAGCTAAGATGGAGGATGGTCTAAGAGAAGGATGAGTGGATGGAAAAGCAGGGTTCCCAGGGTTCAAGCCTGGTCCAAAGTCTCCTCATGGCTTCAGACTGTCTGGGCCTCTGCTGGTTTTTGTGTAAAATGAGGGGGCTGGATGAGTTGTTCCCTCTATGGCTCTTTTCTGCTTCTAAACACTGTGACCCTCGGATGTGGCTGATGGCTTGTACATGGCAGGCTTTGGGTGGAGCCCGTTCCGAGGATATGTTGCAAGAGGCACCAAGCTGGGAGAGAGACCTCCAGCAGCAAGTCTGCTGCCTGGCTCCTCTTCTCCCACTTAAAATTCATGGCTCACGTTGCTGTTCTCTGTGATACAAACCAGCTGCTCCTCCCAGGCAGGGAACCTCAGAGTCTGCATTGGAGGCAGAGCTTGGTTAGAAGCCCATGTTAGAGCCCTTTGCTAAGAAATATAGGGGAAGATGTAGGTGTGGATTTTTGCTGGCTTAACAAATTTAGGCAGTACCTCTGGCCAAGGAGAAAGGCATTCTTCCTGGGCAGATCCTATTACTGCCTGACATTCCTAAAACTAACTGGAGATGAATGGTAGTGGAGACTGAGACTGACGGTTAAGACATAATTATGGTAGCGACTAGATGGCACAGTAGGCATCAGATACTTACTAGATGTATGACCCTGGCCAAGTCACTTAACTGTTTCAGTTTCCATTTCTGTAAAATGAGTTGGAGAAGGAAATGACAAACCACTCCAGTATCTTTGCCAAGAAAACTCCAATGTGGTCACAAAGTGTTGGACCCGACAAAAATGATAAAAATGGTTCTGCCTTGGAACTTGCCTTATGGTTTGAAAAGCCCTGGAAAGCCCTCCTCCCGTCAACCAAAGTATCCCACCATGGGCTCACGGAAGTGCCGAAAGCCATCCGTAGTTGTAGAGTCTTGGCCTGAGAGCCAAGGTACCTAGTCTAATCTCAGCTTTGCCATTAAATAGCTGGGTCACCATGAGTAAGGTACTTCCTTTTGTGGGCTTCAGTTTTCTCCTCTGTAAAACAAAGTGGAACCAGTTGTAAATTCTGTTTACTTCCAACTTTAATGATCTGTGATTAAGCTCTGTGAAATTCTGACCAGTAAGAGTCGTCTTCCTCATAGTGAGAACAGGAAAAGGGCAAGTCCTGAGCATCATCGCCAAAGATGGCTAAGTGTCATGGTGCTAGGTGACCAGAATTGGGACAAGATAATTTGTACCCTAGAGTGAAGATTTGAAAATCATATCTGGTGATTAGAAGCTTTGTGTTTCTATTGTAACAAATAGAACTTGGCTTACCATGAAGGAAATAGTTATTTGCCACAGAGAATTTTTCTGGCATTGAAAATTATGTGCAAATAAAAAAGGAATTCTAAGTGTCCACTGCATCTCCTTCTTATACATGTTGGTCATTGTCTATTTTGTTGTTCCCTAGTCTTACCTTTGAGGGTGAGGACCACTATAAGATGCATCATGAGGTCACTGTACCTGGGGGTTGGCTATCAAAAAGCAGGAGTCACTGAATGGATGCCCATCAATTGGAGAATGGCTGAATAAATTATGGTATATGAATGTTATGGAATATTATTGCTCTGTGAGAAACGACCAGCAGGACGATTTCAGAGAGGCCTGGAGAAACTTGCATGAACTGATGGTGAGTGAAATGAGCAGAACCAGGAGATCATTATACACAGCAACAATAGTATTACATGATGATCAATTCTGATGGACATGGCTCTCTGCAACAATGAAATGTCTCAAACCAGTTCCAATCGTTCAGTGAAGAAAGCCGTATACACCCAGACAGAGGGGTGTGAAATGTGGACCACAACATAACATTTTCATGCTCTCTATTGATGTTTGCTTGCATTGTGTTTCCTTTCTTAGATTTTTTTTTCTTGTAAATAAGATTTTCCTTGCACAGCAAGATAAGTGTGGAAATATGTATACATATATTTGACTTGTCAAGCATTTTAACATAATTAACATGTAGTGGGTTTCCTGCCATCTAGGGGAAGGGAGGGGACTAGAGGGGAAAATTTGCAACAGAAAGCTTTGTAAGAGTCAATTGTTGAAAAATTATCCATACATATGTTTTACAAATAAATAGCTTTAATAAATAAAAATTAAAAAAAAAAAAAGCAGGAGTCATCTGAAAGGAAAAGTGGTAGGGATGAGGGCAAGCTACCCAAGAGGAGCCCTAAATGTTACCAGTGTTACTTAAGGATAGCAATTCCCTAAACCTCTTCTGTAGATCAGTTTCATTCATTCATTCTTATAGCATAGAAGCCTGGGGTGGGGGGAGACTACAGGAACTAGAGTCAAGAGTCATGCCCAGACATTTACTAGCAATGTGACCATGGAGAAGTTATACAACTTTTTAGTGTCCCAATTTCTTTTGTAAAGGAATGGATAACATTTGCACCACAACTTCACAGAATTGTTTCAAGGAAATTACTTTGTGTAATTAGGTAAATGTGAGTTATTATTCATTTAACAAATTTTTAATTAAAAATTTAAATTTTAAATTAAATTAATGCCTACTGTGTAACACTCTGCTAGGTGTTAGAAGAGACATGAGACACATTTTGCTGTCCCCTTGGCACCTGAAGTCCAGTAAAGAGGTAAGATAATGTCATCGGTAACTAAGAGTTGCTAGATGGTGCAGTGCATTGAATGCCACACCTGAAGTCAGGAAGACTCATCTTTCTGAGTTCAGATCTAACCTCAAACATTTACTAGTGATGCAACTCTGGACAACTCACCTAACCCTGTTTGCCTCAGTTCTTTATCTATGAAATAAGCTAGAAAAGGAAATAGCAAACGACTCCAGTATCTTTGCCAAGAAAATCCTAAATAGAGTTTCAAAGAGTCTGACATGACTGAAAATGACTGAACAACATTGGTAATGATCAACCATAACATACATGATGAGTTCATTTGAAAGGTGCAAAGCAAAATATCATGTGAGACCCAAGGGGGGAAGTTGGAACCAAACACAGGTGGGATGGTGAGTAGGAAATGCTTTCTTGCAGAGGTGGTAATTGATTTGGGCTCTACAGGATGGATAAGTGTTCAATAGGCAAAGAGTGGGGAAATCTAGGCATCTATTATTCAGTTAGTCAACTGGCAATTATCAAGCACTTACTATGTGTCAGGTAAAGGTATGGATGTGGGAAAGAGAGTAGTATGTTCTGGGAAAAGAGAATAATGTGAGGAAGTGAATGACATGAAGTGAGGTTGTAAAAGGGGCACCAGGGCCCAGAGGGTCTTGAATGCTAAGCAAAGAACTATTAGTTCACAGTGCCCTCCTTATTTTTTATTTCAGAATCTTTACTATATGTTTTATTAGGAATGTAGGACGCTATGAAAAATCAAAATACTTTCTGTTTGTAGCTGCTATCCAGTTAATGATTGAGGGAGACATCCAAGATGCAGACAAAGGGGCTTCCAGAGAGAAAAGAGAAATTGAGATTTTGAGGCAGTTTCCCCAGATAGGTCCTAAAAGTGAGAGCTATTACTTCATAGAATAATCATCTTGCCTAACTTTCCCAAACCAAAAAAAAACTAAGACTAAGAATGAAACTTTGAGCTTATGGAAGAAGCAGCAACAGAGAAAGATTTTCCATCTTGGAGCTGGAGGGAAAGGCTGATGCACTTTAACAGGGCAGACCTAATTTAAGATCTCCACAGCTAGGGAGATCCAAGCAGTCCTTAGTCTTGATCTTCCTTCCCAGCCATTAACAAAAAGCCTCCCCAAGGTGAGGAGCTACTGTTCATTAAATAGTACCTAGTGGGCACAACAAAATCATTGTCATGGTTGGCATTATTGTGAGCAGCATCAACAAAACATCATCAGCATCATCATAAAGTGCTTAATTTTACTTGGCTCAGTGGGTGACAAAGAGAACCAGACAAACATAATCAATCCCTGCTCTGGAAATTACAAAATGTAAGGCAAAGATATGTCTTTAAAATTGCTTTTTATTTGTGAAATTGCTAATCAGTAAACCCTTATAGGCTGTGTTTTTTTCTTGGTGATGACAATAATTTGTGGCTTTTCTATAGCACTTTTAGATTTATATAGGTCTCCTCACTCCAGATCAGCTTTTTTTCCTTATAGAAGTAGGTTTATATCAACCAAGAAGTATTCTTTTAATGCCTACTATGTTGTGCTAGGTGCTAAGGATACAAAGAGAAATGAAACAGTTCCTGCCCTCAGAAAGCTTATTTTCTATTAGAGGAAACCAAAAGCACATGAATTATTATTATTATTATTTATTAAAACTTTTTATTTGCAAAACATATGTATGGGTAATTCTTCAACATTAACCCTTACAAAGCTTTCTGTTACAAATTTTTCCCCCCAACTCCCCACCCCTCCCCTAGATGGCAGGATATCCACTACATGTTAATTATGTTAAAATACTTGACAAATCAAATATATGTACACATATTTCCACACATCATTTTTGAAGCACATGAATTATTACATACAAAATAAACAAAAAGTTACTTTGGGGAGGAAAGCCACTAGTATCTGGGGGAGATTAGGAAAGGTTTCATGTACATGTTCATGTAACTCATTTATTACAAGGTAGTACCCCATCATCCCTGCTCCAGAGCATAGATTCTTTTGATTCTTACATGACAAGTGCCTGGGATTATAGTGAGGATCAAATGAGATAATATTTATAAAATACCTAACACAGGATCTGGCACATAGTAAATGCTGTAAAAATCCCTTGCTTCTCACTTCCCTTAGGTTAGAAGGTAACCCTATAACCTTGGAAGATTAAAAAAAAAAGAAAACCCTCCTCCACAATAAAGCCAGTTAGTTCTATTAGTTGAATCAGTGATCTACTCCACTTTTTTTTTAAAAGCATCTTTCTTTAATTCAACCAAGATAAACAAAATAGACAGTAAGAAAGACAACGTACAGAATATAGACATAGCCATCAGTTTTGGATGTACTTTTCCACCCAGATCTCCAAATTGCACTCCTGCTTTGCCATAGTAAACTCTTCACCCTGGAAGATTATTGAAAGCACCCTCAATGACTGGGATCTTTCCTTCTTCTTGGATGATTCCTCCCAGAACTTCCATTCTAAGGAAGAAGCCCCATTTAGCTCTGCCTCCTGAATCTTAGTCTTGCTCTACTAAGCCCTCATGCCATGTACCTTCATGTCTCTTGAACCTCCTTTTCAGTATTTCTCATGTGTTGTCTTCCTTCATCAGATTGTAAGCTCCTTGAGGATAGGATTCTTTTTTTCTGCATACATTTGTATTTGTGATACCTGGCACATAGCAGGTACTTAATAAAAGCTTGTTGCCTGAGGGAAGATATTTGTAACATTTACAGGTTGAGGATAAGCTCATTTTCATTGAAGAAAGGATGAGTTTGCTACTAGATGAAACTTAGGTAGAATTGTCTTAGGAGTTCCTTCTTTCTGATGTGGCTGAGAGAACATTGTCAATTCTCTGCCTAAGAGAGTGTCATGAAGGAGACAGGATTGTAGACTCTTTTTAAATTATGGAGGAATACTGCCTGAAGCAACATACAAGATGACATTATAATTCTATCCCTTAGGTGATTAGACTATACAAGGAGAGCTTTGTTTTCTAGTAGATCTACTGGATTTCACATTTACTTTCACTCTACATGCATGTGAGGCAGCTGGTTGAACACAGTGACCAGTGTTCTTCTCTCTTCCAAATCCATTGGAATAGCCCATCAGTCTGAACCAGAGCCTTTCACTCTCTCAGGTTTGAGAGCAATCCAATCCCTTTGCCTTTGATTTTTCAGATCACCCGCCCCTGGTCTCCCCTATCCATCGCTTCTGAGCTACTCAGACTTTGGCAGCTGTTTGGGAGCCAAAATGAGTGAGTTCATCCTCAGAGCATATGTCCGGTAGCTAAATCCTCAAGATTTGAGAAGCATGACACAGGATATTTGGTATTCACTCTGCAGTCACATAGGGACAAGTCCATTCTGAGTTGTCCCTCAGCGAGGCCAGCTTTTACCAGCTTTGCCCAAGGTCCCTGAGTAAGACTCTTGGTTTGAGGCATAAGAGGTCACTCTACAAGCTTTCTTCTACCTTACTTTCCATCTTCCCCTACCCTACCAAGTCTTTGGTTTTTTCCTACTGTAATTAATTTCAGCAGAAACCCATTCTCATTTCCTTTTCCATTTTTCTAAATCTGAAATCTTCCACCTGGTCTGGAGCTAGGATTTTAAGAGACTAAAGTTAAGGCTTTAATAGTCCACAGAATTTCTTGTTTCTAGGAGATAGAATGTTGGAAGTGACTAATGAGTTTTATTCCAAAATACAATGCCCTCTGATTGTGTATTATACACCAACATGCTGCATTTTGAAAGAGACAATTGTGTAATGTTTGCCCATTAATTGTGAATAAACATTTCAGCTGCACAGTGAGTATGCCAGCCAAGCCTGTCATCTCTATATCCAACAGCTTTCAGTTGTCCCACAGCCCCTTAATGTCAGCTTTTCTGAGAAAACTAGAGTTTGAGAAATGGAGCTCTATCTCAATATAATTTTCTTTCCATCCTGAAAGAAAAGAATCCACTTAGAATGAAAGGATTTGAAGTCTACAATCCCGAGAGAATGAGGTTTCAGCATTTTCCATCAACAATTCAAGAGTTATTGAGCACTTACTGCTGGCAAAGCACCTCGCTATGTGTTCTCCCACCTTGAAACTCCTATACCATTTAGACTTTAAAAAAAATTCCTTTATTAAGTTCTAATTTGTATTACAGTTACCTGTTTACATGTCATATTCACCCTCACTAGATGGTAGAGTCTTCATGAGCAGAGGTGTACCTTTTAGTATAGATGAAAGAAGGCTGGACTTGGAGCCTGGAACCCTAACCCTCCACTTAGAACCTGACCCCACTACCTACTGTATAACTAAGTGACTCACTCACAAATCACTTGACATCTATGTGCCTCAATTTATTCATTAACAATACTAACAATACTACAAAACATTAACAATACTAAAAAAAAAGATTGTGAGTAAAATACATTATAAACTTTAAAAAATATATAAATGCATCATCATTATTTTTCCTAACTTCAGTGTTTAGTATTGGGTCATTGCAAATTTTCCAAGAACTTCTGTGAGAAAGTACTCTGAGAAAAGAGGGAGAAGATACTCCAATGAAAGAGCCACGGTGCTCAGCCAGGTGTCTCTTCTGAAGTAGGGGGAGCAACCATCTGTTTCAAATGCAATAACCGTATAAAGAGTTGCTCCTGTTTTACAGAAGGGGAAACTGAGGAAACTGGCCTTTTCTTGGGAAACTGATGTTCAGATTCACAGGTCAGTATTCTATAACCTGTTCATAACTGTCCAGAGATGCTTCTTACAGCTACTTTCAGTCTGAAAAACTGGAGACTTAGGCTCTTTTAACACCCCCTCCCCATGCACACACTTATACACACTTACTTATAACACACACTCATGTTCATACACTCACACTCATGCTCACACACTTCACAAACACACTCATGCTCACACCCATAACTCACACACTCTTGTGCTCACACTCACACAATACACTCTCACATTCACATACACACTCATACACACACACACTCTCACACTCACACTCTCACACTCATACCCAGCATCCTTCTCTGCCTCTGCCCCCCACCTTCCCCAGACACAGACTGAGAAGTACTAATAGTTTCTGGCCTTTTTCAGAGCCTTTATCAGGAGCTGCTGTTCTCACCATGCAGACTGTGAGAACACTTAGTGATTTCCCCAGAGCAGGCTGAGCTCTTCCTGTTATGTCAATGTCCAGTGTCTGTCTGTTGGAGGTTGGAGCCATTCGCAAAGCCAGCATCCTTGGGACCTGGAGGCTACTTGGTGGGGGCGTGCTGCAGTCCTGCTTCCTTTTCTTCAGGAGCCTAAACTGGGTGGATTAGTTCTTCCAGGAAGCATGGCCGTTTCCATAGCAGTAAGGGAGCCAAACCATTCTTTAGAAATTGTGAATTCATGGACTCATTTATCTGCCCTGGTGACAGCCCCTGGGGAGATAAAGGTGTTTGGGGACCTGTGATTCATTGATTGTCCTCTGGGCAGCACACTCTCCACACCTGGGCTATTTCCTGTGACAATTCTGTTTTTTTCCTCATCTAATCTGGCAATTACTCCTGACCCTGGAGAGAGTTTTCATTTTTGTGTGTATTTAGATGAGTTCTGTTTTTCAGTTAGTTGGCTTTGGGGTGAGAGGAACTGCTGTCCATTTTTGGAGTTTAAAGTGAACCTTCCATTGTGTTGTGAAGATAAGATGGGACTCAGTGATTAGGCTCCCTTGCAAACTCCATTGGAAGTGGTTCTATAACATAAATACTCTAGACTGAAAAGAAACAGGGGAATGCAATAGAAAAAACACAATGCTAGAAGACAAGAAACATGGGTCTTGTCCCCATGCTCCCATGAATTGTATGGCAGCATGCTAAAGCAAGAAGATCACTGATTTTGGAATCAGATCACCTGAGATCACATCTTGGTTGTGCTGCTTCTTAACTCTGTTGATGTTGGGCAAATCACAAAATATCTCTAGGTTTTAGTTCCCTCAAAATACAATATTGGGGTTGCATGACATGACTTCCAAGATGATTCTTTGTACCTTAGAGAAGAGAACTAGGCTTCAGTTATCTTATTTTTAAAAATGGTCATAATGTATTTGCATTAAAGATAGAAGT
>JAJPUD010000623.1:561909-581444 GCA_023553655.1 Myrmecobius fasciatus | reverse complement strand
CTTATTTTTAAAAATGGTCATAATGTATTTGCATTAAAGATAGAAGTGGACCCTGTTTGAACATTTATAATTCAGTGACCTATCTCACTCCCTGAAACCATTTAGTTGTGGAACTGGAAATGAATAACATATTTAAACTTTTTTTTTCTTATGTGTTGGCAGCTTATTTCACTTGGACCTCTATGGCATTCTAAAACTTCCTCGTGAATCACATTTTCTTTGGGACCCTAAAAGCCTGACTGAGGTTGGCTGGCTAACCTTGTTCTTTGTTCCCCTACATTTATGGTAAAGAATCAGTCTCTTCTTGGCAGTCAGCCCCTTTTAACCCTAAAAAGCCCACAATATTAACTGAGTATTCAGTGTAGATAGAGAACTATCACTGTCAATTGCTAACTGTTTGTTATTACTAATATTATTTTTACCTGATGCGATTTCATTGCAATAGGAATCCTTTAGTTAGGGAACAACTTCTGCTAAAGCAGGTAAGCCCTCTTCTGTCATTTGTAGTCATAGCTGGTTGCCTGGAGAATGGAAAAGTTAAATCATGTGCCTGGGTCACACAGCCATTATGTATCAGGGAAAGAACTTAAGTCCAAGTTCAAAGGACCAGCTTTCTAGACTTTCTGTGCTCTGAGGATGGCTTTCCTATGGTTGTTTGCTAGGCTTTTCTGTGGTTTACTTCACCAATTCCCTTTCCTCATTGGAGAGAGGTCAAACTTTGCCTCCCATCTTGCTTCCAGGAATGTGTGGTGTGTTGGCAGGGGGGCTGAAAGGGGTGCTACAAGCAAGAGTTTTATTTTACCTTTCCTGAATGGAATGTCAGTCATCCCAGACATGGAGGGTACATGTATAAATAGAGGAACACGTAAGCCTGCAAGATCCAAAACATAAAACAGCCGTCATTAAATGCTCCTCTGCTTTCTTAAAGGTCTCTGATGGCATCATAGACTTTGCTGTGGATCCAGCTAGTCAGTCACCTAATCCCAAAACCTTATCTCAGACATAGTTTAGGTAGGTTTCAAGCCATGTGCAATCCCTTCTCATTTTGCCACCAGCAGCTCCAGATCCTAACTGCTTTTCTTGCTTTTATTACCCATTATAGATTATCCATGGTCAGGAGAGCCAGGGGAACATGGAAACTGAGGTGTACAGTTAATCCCCAATCCCTCACTTTAAGCCAAAAAATTTAATTCCTTCCTCCTCCTCCTTATCCCTCTCACTTTACCAAACCTTTGACTAGAAAGTTTAACAAAAAAATGGGCTTAATAAGTGTTTTCTGCTCCTTTGATTTTTCCTGTGAGAGTAGAGTAGAAAAAAGTCCCTTACTCAAAGTCCTTTGATGGCTTCCAATTATCTGTAGGATGAAGTCCACATTTTTTTATTATGATATTTAATTTATTTTCCAACTACTTGCTAAATTTTATCTCCCATTCTTCTATAAAAAATCCTACTTTAGTCAGGCAGTTATATTCTCAAAACATATCTTGTCTTAAAACATTCTGTTCATGTATGAGAGACAGAATGACATAGTGAATTAACTTCACTTTAGTCAGAAAGAACTGGGTTCAAATCTGCCTATATGACCCTGGCTAAATCATCTAACTTCTCCATATTTCAGTTTCTTCATTTATAAAGAGAACTTGGTAACCTTTAAGGTTCTTTCTAGCTCTAAATCTATATATGAACCTATGATCTGGAATGCCTGCCTCCCTTTTTCCTACCCTTCCTTCCCCTTTTCACCATCTTTCCCAAGCATAAAAATTCTGCCCATCTTTTAAGATCTAGCTCAAGTCCTATCACTTCAAAAAATCCAACTGTACCTAATCTATCTAGTCTTCAGTGATCTCTCTCTCTATTCTGAGTTCATGGGATGTACCTTCTGTATCATTCATTTAGCATCCCAGACTATTCTAAGATATCTTTTGTGTTCTTTTTTTTTTTTTGTGATCCTTACATACTTAAAAAAATACACTTAGTGGCAAGAAACTGGAAATTGAGTGGATGCCCATTAGTTGGAGAATGGCTGAATAAGTTATGTTATATGAATGTTATGGAATATTATTATTCTATAAGAAATGATCAGCAGAATGATTTTAGAATCATTCTGAAATGGAGAGACTTAACATGAACTGATGCTAAGTGAAATGAGCAGAATCAGGAGATCATTGTACAAGGCAACAACAAGATTATACGATGATTAATTCTGATGGATGTGGCTCTTTTCAACAATGAGATGATTCGGGACAGTTCCAGTGATCTTCTGATGAAGAGAGCTATGTGTGCATCCAGAGAGAGGACTGTAGGAATTGAGTGTGCTTCAAAACATAGCATTTTCACTCTTTTTGCTGTTGTTTGCTTGCGTTTTATTTTCTTTCTCATTTTTTTCCCTTTTTGATCTGATTTTTCTTGTGCAGCAAGATAATTGTATAAATATATATATATATATATATATTGGGTTGAACATATATTTTAACATGTTTAACATATATTGGATTACTTGCCATCTAGGGGAGGGGGCGAGGGGAAGGAAGGGAAAATTGGAACACAAGATTTTGCAAGGGTTAATGTTGAAAAATTGTCCATGCATATGTTTTGCAAAAAAAAAGCTCTTGCAAAAACCTTGTGTTCCAAATTTTCCCCTCTTTCCCTCCACTCCCTCCCCTAGATGGCAAGTAATTCAATATTTGTTAAACATGTTAAAATATATGTTAAACCCAATATATGTATACATATTTATACAATTATCTTGCTCATGCATATGTTTTGAAAATAAAAAGCTTTAATTAAAAAATATACTTAGATACTCAATAGTGAGTTGTCTGACTATAGGGACAAATAATAATAGATATTAATACTAGAAAGTGCATATTGAGGTTTCCAAAGAAATTAAATTCAACATTCCTTTAACCCTTAGTATATGTGTAGGGTTCAATATTAGAGCCTGAGCATGCAAAGATGAAAAATTGTGTAACCTCTCTCTCTAGGACCTTTTAACTCTGGAAGGAAATGGGGCATGCATACAAATACTGTAATGTAAATTAGAAAATGAATAAGTATATAGGAGAGGTAAAAGGGAGGTCTGAGAGATTGGACAAAGAGGGAGTGATCACTTTTAGCGGTGTCATTAGAAAAGACATCATAAGAGATAGTACCAGATCTGGGCAAGGATTTTGATAGCTAGAAATTGATGATTATGATTGTTGTTGAAGGGGACCATGACATCAAGGAGATCATGACATAACATATAAGTGAATTGGGGCTTAAATGAAAGAGGGCTGTGCAAAATTACCTCACTTTCTCCTCTAAAATCATCTGGGTCCAGTGGCAAGATATAGATCAGGATGACTAGAGATGGCTCTAAATACAGTGGGAGACCTTGGCATTTTTAAAGTTAAGATCTTTAACAGGTCTCAGTTTGACTGAGACAGTCAATCAGTGATTGACTAGGTAAGATGAGATAGAGAATGGTCTTTTTTACCTAGTTCAAAAAAAATCATTCTAGGAGGGGAAGATCCTTAGGGCTTCTGGCCAAAGCAGGAACAATGGTAACATTTCAGGCAGGGAGGGAGGGAGTATATGAAGGAATGATGTTGGTGGAGGGAAGGATTAGATCATGGAATGTCCAAAAGGGATTATCATGAAATGAGACTGGAAAAATAGATTGGGTCAGATTGTGGAGGGCTTTGAATGTTAGACTAAAAAGCCCGTATTTTATTCCTGAGGAATAAATGAGGAGCTTTCAGGAGCCTCTGGAAACTTAGGAACGGGGCAGTATGTGTGCATCAGGATTTAGGTATTAGCAATCTGAAAGATGGATTGTAGGAAGGAAGGACTTCAAAGATTAGGAGACTGTTAAAACAGTCCATGTAGGAAATGATAAAGGCCTGGATTCAGGTGGTCACAGGGAAATAGAAAGAAGAGAATGAGTTTAAGGGATACTATAGAGGGAGAGTCAATAGGACTTGGCAACTGATTGGATGGTATAAAGAAAATGGAAGAACCATAAACAATTCTGATATTGAGCCTGGCTTTTTGAGATGCTGCTGCTACCATCAACAAAAATGAATAGGGAAGTTAGGAGAGGGGAAAGTTTTGGAGAAAACAAAAATAAATGAGTTTTAAGGTTACTTTTTTGCAGATGTAGTCGCTTCTGCTCTAGAAACAGACAGTTCTTATGCCCAATGGGCTATAAAACTGTGCATACTCTATGCCACTACTGGGTCTATATCCCAAGGAAATCATAAAGGAGAGAAAAGGACCCACATGTACAAAATTATTTGTAGCAGCTCTTTTTCTGGTAAAGAATTGGAAAATAAGTAGATGCCCATCAATTGGGGAATGGTTAAATAAGTTATGGTATATAAAAGTAATGGAATATTATTGTTCTATAAAAATATAGATCACGCTGATTTTAGAAAGTCCTGAAAAGATTTATATGAACTGATGCTCAGTGAAGCAAGCAAAATCAGAAGTATATTTTACAGAGTAACAGCAAGATTGTGTGATGATCAGAGGGCAGAGCCAAGATGGCGGAGTGAAGATGCGGCTCTCTGTGTCCTCCTCTGACCTTCTCTCAAATCATCAGTAAAATAAGCCTCTGAACTGATCTTTGAGTCAATGAACCCAAAAATATTTGGACTACGAAGTATTTCTTGCAGAAGTTACCTTTGAAGAGTTTCATAGCAGGTCTGTTTTAGTTGGGCAGGGGGATGAGCAGTTTGCTGGGCGTCCGGGAGACAAGGCAGGAAACTGGGTGGGACTCAGCATGGCAGAAACTCTAAACAGCTGGTGAGTGTTTCTGAGGCACTCAGGACACTCTGCCCTGATTGTGGGCAGGTGCTTTGGCAGATCTGCCTTTTATAAAAGGTGGGTTGGAAAACCCTCTGCAAACATAAAGTCCTAGCCCCACTGGCCCAGCACGGGAAGTTAATTATCTGAATTGCCCCAGGGCAAACTACCACAGCCAATGCTTCCCTGGCTTTATACAGACACCAAGCTTTGTAAAAAATGAGTAAGAAGCAGAATAGAGCTCTTACCATAGACAGCTTTTATGGAGAGAAAGAAGGGCAGATCCCAGATCCTGAGGTTCTGAAAGCAACTACACTGGAAGCCACAAAGGGAGACATGATCTGGTCCCCATTTCACAAGGCTTTCCTGGAAGACTGCATGAGGAATCTCAGAAGAGAGCTAGATGATAAATGGGAAAATGAATTGAGATCAGTGCAAGAAGTCCTCCAAAAGAGATATGATAAAAACACCAATTTACTGAAAAACAAAATTGGTGAATTGGAAATAAACAATAATACACTGAAAAACAAAATTGGTGAATTGGAAATAATAATACACTGAAAAACAAAATTGGTGAATTGGAAATAGACAACAATGCATTGAAAAACAAAATTGGTGAATTGGAAATAGAAAACAATGCATTGAAAAACAAAATTGGTGAATTGGAAATAGACAACAATGCATTGAAAAATAAAATTGGTGAAGTGGAAATAGACAACAATGCATTGAAAAACAAAATGGTGAAGTGGAAAAAGTATGCAATGAACAAATTGGCCAGTTACAAAAGGAGCTGAAAAAGGTGACCAAAGAAAACAATACATTAAAAATTAGAACTGAACAAATGCAAGTGAATGACTCAATAAGACTTCAAGAATCAGTCAAACAAAAACAAAAAAAATGAAAAAATAGAAGAAAATATGAAATATCTCCTAGGAAAAAGAACTGAATTGGAAAATAGATCCAGCAGAGACAATCTAAGGATTATTGGACTTCCTGAAAGCCATGATGAAAAAAAGAATCTTCCAGGAAATCCTGAAAGAAAACTGCCCTGAGGTTTTAAAATCAGAAGGCAAAATCACCATTGAAAGAATTCAATGATCACTTCCTGAATGAGACCCAAAATTAAATCCCCAAGGAATATCTTGTCTAAATTTCAGGACTATCGCACTAAGAAAAAGATATTGCTAGCAGCTAGAAAGAAACAATTCAAATACTGAGGATCTGTAATTAGAATCACACACGATCTGTCAGCCTCCACACTGAAGGATCGAAGGGCCTGGAACCAGATATTCCGAAAGGCAAAGGAACTTGGATTACAGCCAAGAATAACCTATCCAGCTAGAAAGAATGAGCATTATCTTCCAGGGAAGAAAATGGTCATTTAATGATATAGGTGAATTTCACCTATTTCTAATGAAAATACCAGATCTGAACAAGAAATTTGACCTCCAAACACAAAACTCAAGCGAAGCATAAAAAAGTAAAAAGGAAAGGACTCAAGAACTATATTTCTACTATGGGGATACTTAAAGATTGGGGGTATAATTTGATATTACTTCGATAATATGAAAAAGAAAATTAGAGGGGAAAAGATTATCATACTGGGGGAAAGAGGGAAAAGGTGGTAATAAGGTTTAAAAAAAGGAGGTAAAAATAAAGTAAAATCTCATGAAGAGGCAAAGAAAACCTAATACAATTGAGGGAAAGAAGGGAGGAAGATGAGCATTGTGTAAATCTTACTCTCATCAGATTGGGCTCTAAAAGAGTATATCAGACACATTTAGTTTCACAGAGAAACTTGTCTTTCCTTATAGGGAAGTGGGAGGGAAAGGAGGAAAAGAAAGGGATAGACTAATAGAAGGGAAAATAGAAGAATGAGGGGAAAGAAGTAAAAAAGGGGAGGGGCTCTAAAGGGGAGAGGAGTGTTTGGGGGAGGTGGTCATCAAAAGGAAAATACTGAGGAGCGGGGAAGGGAGAAAGGGGAAAGGAAAAGGAAAAACACAATGGGTAAATAAGATGGCAAGAAATACAGAATTAGTTATTTTAACTGTGAATGTGAATGGGATGAACTCTCCCATAAAGCGGAAGCAGATAGCAGACTGGATTAAAACCCAGAATCCAACAATATGTTGTCTACAAGAAACACATCTAAAGCATACAGACACATACAGGGTGAAGATAAAAGGATGGAGGAGAACCTATTATGCTTCAGGTGAACAACAACAACAACAACAAAAAACAGGGGTAGCAATCCTGATATCAGATCAAGTAAAAGCAAAGATAAATCTAATCAAAAGAGATAAGGAAGGAAACTATATTTTATTAAAGGGTACCATAGATAATGTAGCAATATCAATACTAAATATATATGCACCGAGTGATATAGCATCCAAATTCCTAGTGGAGAAACTAACAGAGATGCAAGGAGAAATAGACAGCAAAACTATACTAGTGGGGGATCTCAACCTTGCTCTCTCAGAATTAAATAAATCAAACCACAAAATAAATAAGAAAGAAATTAGGGAGGTAAACAAATTGTTAGAAAAGTTAGATATGATAGATCTTTGGAGAAAATTGAATGGAGACACTAGGGAGTTTACTTTTTTTTCTCTGCAGTACATGGAACTTATAAAAAAATTGACCATGTGTTAGGGCATAAAAACCTCAAAATCAAATGCAGAAAGGCAGAAATAGTAAATGCATCTTTTTCAGATCATGATGCAATAAAAATCACATGCAATATAATACCAGGAGAAAATAGACCAAAAGTTAATTGGAAATTAAATAATCTAATCCTGAAGAATGAATGGGTGAAAGAGCAAATCATAGACACAATCAATAATTTCATCCAGGAGGATGACAATAAGGAGACAACATACCAAAGCTTGTGGGATACGGCCAAAGCTGTTATAAGGGGCAATTTTATATCTCTAGATGCTTACTTGCATAAAATAGAGAAAAAGAAGATCAATAAATTGGGCTTACAATTAAAAAAGTTAGAAAAAGAGCAAATTAAAAACCCTCAATTAAATACCAAATTGGAAATTCTGAAAATAAAAGGTGAGATTAATAAAACTGAAAATAAGAACACTATTGAATTAATAAATAAAACTTAAGAGTTGGTTTTATGAAAAAAATCAACAAAATAGATAAGCCTCTAATTTGATTAGAAAAAGGAAAGAGGAAAATCAAATTGTTAGTCTCAAAAATGATGAGGGAGAACTTTCCTCCAATGAAGAGGAAATTAGAGTAATAATTAGGAATTACTTTGCCCAACTTTATTCCAGTAAGTTTGATAATCTAAATGAAATGGAGGAATATCTACAAAAGTATAGATTGCCCGGGTTAACAGAAGAGGAAATAAATTATTTAAATGGCCACATTTTAGAAAAAGAAATAGAACAAGCTATTAACCAACTCCCTAAGAAAAAATCTCCAGGACCAGATGGATTTACATGTGAATTCCACGAAACATTCAAAGATCAATTAATTCCAATACTATATAAACTATTTGAAAAAATAGGGAAAAAAGGTATACTACCAAATTTCTTCTATGATACCGATATGGTGCTGATAGCTAAACCAGGTAGGGTGAAAACAGAGAAAAAAAACTGTAGACCAATTTCCCCAATGAATACTGATGCAAAAATCTTAAATAAGATATTAGCAATGAGATTACAGAAAGTCATCCCCAGGATAGTACACTATGACCAAGTAGGATTTATACCAGGAATGCAGGGCTGGTTCAATATTAAGAAAACTATCAGCATAATTAATTATATTAATAACCAAACTAACAAAAAGCATATGATTATCTCAATAGATGCAGAAAAAGCATTTGATAAAATCCAACACCCATTCCTATTAAAAACACTAGAGAGTATAGGAATAAATGGACTTTTCCTTAAAATGATTAGTAGCATCTACTTAAAACTATCAGCAAGCCTCATATGTAATGGAGACAAACTAGAACCATTCCCAAGAAGATCAGGAGTGAAACAAGGCTGCCCACTGTCACTATTATTATTTAATATTGTATTAGAAATGTTAGCTTTGGCAATAAGAGAAGAAAAAGAGATTAAAGAAATTAGAATAGGTAATGAGGAAACCAAATTATCACTCTTTGCAGATGACATGATGGTATACTTAGAGAACTCTAGAGACTCAATTAAAAAAACTACTAGAAACAATTCACAACTTCAGCAAAGTTGCAGGATTCAAAATAAATCCACATAAATCATCAGCATTTTTATATATTACTAACAAAGTTCAGCAGCAAGAGATACAAAAAGAAATTCCATTCAAAATAACGGATGATAGTATAAAATATTTGGGAATCTATCTGCCAAGGAAAAGTCAGAAACCATACGAACTAAACTACAAAACACTTGCCACACAAATAAAATCAGACCTAATCAACTGGAAAAACATTAAGTGCTCATGGGTAGGCCGAGCGAATATAATAAAAATGATAATACTACCCAAACTAATTTACTTATTTAGTGCCATACCAATCAAACTCCCAAGAAATTATTTTACAGATCTAGAAAAAATAGTAGCAAAGTTCATTTGGAAGAACAAAAGGTCAAGGATTTCAAGGGGATTAATGAAAAAAAAGGCAGATGAAGGTGGCCTTGCTGTACCAGATCTAAAACTATATTATAAAGCAGCGGTCATCAAAACCGTTTGGTACTGGATAAGAAATAGAGCAGTGGATCAGTGGGACAGGATAGGTTAGCAGGACAACCTAGGCATTAACCTTAACAACCTAGTGTTCGATAAACCCAAAGTCCACAGCTTTTGGGATAAATACTCTCTATTTGGCAAAAACTGCTGGGAAAATTGGAAACTAGTGTGGAAGAAATTAGGGCTTGACCCATACCTAACACCACATACCAAGATAAGATCTAAATGGGTTCATGATCTAGATATAAAGAGGGATTTTGTAAGCAGGTTAGAGGAACGTAATATAGTTTATCTCTCAGACCTGTGGAGATGGAATAAATTTATGTCCAAAGAAGATCTGGAACTCTTAATTGAAAACCAGATAGATAACTTTGACTATATTAAGTTAAAAAGTTTCTGTACAAACAAAACTAATGCAGACAAGATTAGGAGGGAAGCATCAAATTGGGAAATCATCTTTACATTTAAGGGTTCAGCTAAAGGCCTCGTTTCTAAAATATATAAAAAATTGTCTCATTTATAAAAATTCAAGCCACTCTCTAATAGATAAATGGTCAAGGGATATGAACAGACAATTTTCAGATGATGAAATTAAAACAATTTCTAGTCATATGAAAAGGTGCTCCAAATCTCTGTTGATCAGAGAAATGCAAATTAAGACAACTCTGAGGTACCACTACACACCTGTCAGATTGGCTAAAATGACTGGAAAAGATAACGATGAATGTTGGAGGGGATGTGGGAAAACTGGGACACTAATACATTGTTGGTGGAACTGTGAACGGATCCAGCCATTCTGAAGAACAATTTGGAACTATGCTCAAAAAGTTATCCAACTGGGCATACCCTTTGACCCAGCAGTGTTTCTATTGGGCTTATATCCCAAAGAGATCTTAAAGGAAGGAAAGGGACCCACATGTGCAAGAATGTTTGTGGCAGCCCTTTTTGTAGTGGCTAGAAACTGGAAACTGAATGGATGCCCATCAGTTGGAGAGTGGCTGAATAAATTATAGTATATGAATGCTATGGAATATTATTGTTCTATAAGAAACGACCAGCAGGATGATTTCAGAGAGGCCTGAAGAGACTTACATGAACTGATGCTGAGTGAAATGAGCAGAACCAGGAGATCATTGTACATGGCAACAACAAGACTATATGATGATCAATTCTGATGGACATGGCTCTCTACAACAATGAAATGTCTCAAACTAGTTCCAGTTGTTCAGTGAAGAAAGCCATATACACCCAGAGAGAGGGATGTGAAACGTGGACCACAACATAACATTTCCATGATCTCTATCGATGTTTGTTTGCATTGGGTTTCCTTTCTCAGATATTTTTTGTTCATGTAGATACGATTGTTCTTGCACACCAAGATAAATATGGAAATATGTATACATACATTCTATTTGTCAAGTATTTTAACATAATTAACATGTAGTGGACTTCCTGCCATCTAGGGGAGGGGAGGGGACTAGGAGGAGAAATTTGTAACGGAAAACTTTGTAAGGGTCAATGTTGAAGAACTACCCATACATATGTTATGAAAATAAAAAGCTTTAAAAAAAACAATCTAGTAAAGGAGACAATAAGTAAACTAAAAAAAAAAAAGATTGTGTGATGATCAAATATGATAAGACTTGATTCTTCTCAGCAGTTCAGTGATCCAAAGCAATCCCAATAAACTTTGGATGGAAACCGCCATCTGTATCCAGAGAGAGAATTATGGAGACTAAATGTAAATCAACACATGCTATATTCACTCCTCCCCCTTCTATTTTTTTCCCCTTTTGCCCTGATTTTTCTCTTCCAACATGATTCACAAGGAAATGTGTTTTAAAAAATGAATGTACTGGGGCAGCTAGGTGGCGCAGTGGATAGAGCACCAGCCTTGAAGTCAGGAGGACCTGAGTTCAAATCTGGTCTCAGACACGTAATAGCTGTGTGACCCTGGGCAAGTCACTTAACCCCAATTGCCTCAGCAAAAAAAAAAAAAAAAAATGAATGTACAGGGGCAGCTAGGTGGCGCAGTGGATAGAGCACCAGCCCTGAATTCAGGAGGAACTGAATTCAAATCTGGTCTCATTCACTTAACACTTCCTAGATGTGTGACCCTGGGCAAATCCCTTAACCCCAATTGCCTCAGGGAAAAAAAATTACATATATAACCAGAACATTTTTTTAAAAAAGAAAAGAAACAGAAAAACTACCTCATTATACAAAATGGTACAATAATGATAATAGGACTGATGCGATACAGCGAATGTTGTAACATTCAAAAATTACATCAGTGCTACATTTTAAAAAAAGGATAAGAACCTAGTTTAAAAAAGCATATCCATTGGTTAATAAATACTAAAATAATAATATCACTGTTTGTGATCCTGAGCTGCTGTGTTCAATGGTTAATAAATATTAAATAATAATGACACTATTTGTGTTACTATTTGTGATCTTGGGCTGCTGTTTAGCTTGTACTTTTTTCCCCAAAGGGCTTGGGATGGCAAAGCCAGATTGCTGCTGGTGAGAGGGTGATTTCATTGGGCCACAATTCTGGAGTTTAAGGATCTCAGATATGATGGAAGATTGGAGGAAGACTAAGGATGGATTAGCCTTTCTCATCCCACAGCTTTTATTGCCTTAAAGAATGGACAAAAAATATGACATGTTGCTATGAAAAAAAAGGCTTGAAATTTGCTTTTGGAATTGTGTATCAGAAGGGTTGCACCTTGTGTGTTATTGTGAAATGATACAGTTTTCTGTGTTTTCTCTGTTCTGTGCTTAGATACTTCCTTAACATAGTTTTGGAAAAAAAAAATCACAGTTTCGAAACAAACATTATGTCAGAACTGACTAAATTCAGTAGGCGAATGGATATATATTGTCTGATAGAGGCAATTGGTGACACAGCACATAGGGTTGTTGGCCTGGAGTTAAGAAGAGCTAAGTTTAAACTGGTCTCACATTCTAGCTGTGTGATTTTGTGGCAAGTCACTTAATCTTTTTTGCCTCAGTTTCCCAAGAATAAAATGGAGATAATAAATAATAGCACCTGCCTTGTGTGAGAGAGAGTGAGAGAGGGTTGTGAGAGTCAAATGAGATAATTTCAAAATGCTTAGCAAAGTACCTGGCACATGAGAGATGCTATATGTTTTTAAAGGGACACTAATACTTTGTTTTAAATTTTTATTTTTCCCCAATTACAGATAAAAACAACTTTTAATATTCATTTTAAAATTTTGAGTTCCAAATTCTTTCTCTCCTATTCTCTCCTCCCCTCTTCTTTGAGAAAGCACTCAATTTGATATAGATTATACATGTACAGTCATGCAAAACCTATTTCCATGTTTGTCATGTTGTAAAGAAAACAGACAAAAAAACACCAAAAGAAAAATAAAATAATGAAAAAGTGTGCTTTAATCTCCATTCAGACTTCATCAATTGTTTATCTGAATATGGAGAGCATTTTCAACCTAAGTCCTTTAAGATTGCCTTGGATCATTGTCTTGCTGAGAACAATTGCTAAATTATTCACAATAATATATACAATGTTGCTATTATTATATACAATGTTTTCCTGGATCTGCTCATTTCACTTTGCATCAGTTCATGTAAGCACAGATTTTTCTGAGAATCTCCTGCTCATCATTTCTTGTAGCACAATAATTTTCCATCACAAACATATACAACAACTTGTTCAGTCATTCTCCAGTTGATAGCTATCCTTTTAATTTCAATTTTTTTGGTCATCATTAAAAGAACTGCTATAAATATTTTTGTACATATAGGTTCTTTTACTTTTTAAAAAAATCTCTTTAGGGTATAGATCTAGTAGTGATATTACTGAGTCAAAGAGTTTGCATGTTTTTATAGCCCTTCGGCATAGTTCCAAATTATTCTATAGAATGATTGAATCAATATACAACTTCACCAACAGTACATTAGTGCCTCGATTTTCCCACATCCCCTCCAATAGCTGTCACTTTCCTTTTTAGTCATATTAGCCAATCTGATAAGTGTGTGGTAATAGGTGTTAATTATATTAATACTTATTTCCTCCTATTCTTATTCCCTATCAGAATTCAGGAGAGGTCAGCTATAGAGAAATACATCTAGAAATCATATAAATAGAGGTGTTCAATCATTCATCAAGCATTTGATAGAATACTTTCTACCTTCTAATTAATAATTGATACTCTGAGAGATGTTACCATCAGGGGCAAAATTATAAGGAAAGAAGAAAAGAGGACTAAGGACAGAGTTTTGGTGGTTACACTTAAAGAACAGATGAAAGAAGAAAACCTAGGAAGAGAGGTTGAGAAGGATGTCAGAGCCCAAGAGATTGAACCAAAAAAAAAAAACAACTGGTATTATAGAAACCAATGGAAAAGTGAGTATCAAGGGTGAGGGGGTGTGTGTGTCAGCCTTTTCAAGTGCTGAAGAAAAGTGAAGGATGAGAACTGAAAAAATATGATTAGATTTGGCACTTAACAAAAAAAAAACCCCTTGGGATAGGGAGAGTTTTAGTAGAGTGATGAGTATAGAAGCCAAACTAGAAGAGATTAAGGAGAATATAATGTGGAAATAAAGGGAGCAAGTATAAACTCTTTATTCTGAGCATTTAGCTGTGAAGGAAAGAGAATAGGAGAGAGAAGATTGGTTTGAAGAAATACTAGGGGTCAGGGAAGATTTTTCTCTGGTTTAGTTCTATAACATGAAAATATTTAGGAACGGTTAAAGATAATTTCTAGGTCTGTCTTGGAGAATATCATTCCATCAAAGCTCTGGAATGATATTGGGACAAGTAGGTCATGGGATAAGATTATTTGGATCTAGAAGTTGTACTGTTAGCAACAAGGTTTTGGAAATATCTCACAGTTATTTTTAGGGGTTCTGGTCTTAACGTGAGTCTGATGATCAACATTTTAATATTTGATTTTGATGAAAACATAGATGGAATATTTATCAAATTTGTTAATGACATGAAACTGAGAGGAATAATTAACATATTAGATGACAGAATCAGGGCCTAAAAAGATTTCATCTGGCTAGGTACAAATTAAAGTAAAATTTAGTAAGTATGACATCTTATACTTCGGTTCAAAAAAATCAGCTGCTTGACTACTGGCTATACAGAATTTGTGTTAAAGAGATGGGATTTTTGTGAATGGAAAGCCTAACATGAGTCAAAAGCACAGCACTATGGACCAAAAACCTTTCAAAGTTTGGCTGTGTAGTATTCCAGATGAAAGAGTATAGTAAAGATCATTTGATCAGAACATATATAGATTACTGTGCTTCATTCTTGATACCACACTTTAGGAATGAAATTGAAAGGTATACTTGTCCAGAGGAAAGAGACCAGAATATACAGATGATTTGAAATCATGTCTTAGGAAGATTGATTGAAAGAATTAGTGATAGTTAGACTGGAGAAGAAAAAGTTTTTGGAGAATATAATAGCTGTCTTAAAGCATTTAGATTATTGTCAAATAGAAGAAAGGAAAGAAGCAAGTATTTATTAAGTGCCTAAGTATGTTCCAATCACTGAAATATTAACTCACTTAATCCTCATAATAATTCTGGAAAATAGATATTATTATTATTATCTACATTTTGCAGCTGAAGAATTGAGACAGGTAGAAATTAAGTGACCTGCCTAGTGATCTACAAATCCTAAGTGTCTGAGTTGGGATTTGAACTCAGGTCTTGCTGCCTCCAGCCAAAACTCTCTCTATTATACTACCAAGGTAGAAGAGGGATTAAGCTTGTTCTGCTTGGCTCTAGAAGGCAGAACTAGGAACAATGGAGGGAAGTTTCAAAAAGGGAAGATTTCAGTTTGACATAAGGAGAAAAAAATCCTAAGAATTAAGACTTCAAAAAAAAAGAATGCTTAGAGAAGGAGAGAGCCCTTCATTTGAGATCTTTGAGCAAAGAACACAATATAGATGTGATAACTGGGGTTCCTTCCTATTCAGGTGTGAGTTGGACTAGATAAATGATGAAGTCCTTTCCAGCTCTGGATTCTATAATCTCACCTCTCTGGCACTATTAAAGACTCTATGTTTGTGTGTGTGAATGAATGAATGAATGATAATATTATCAAGAAGTGACCATTAAGTAAATAATTTTAAATATGCATCCCATAACTTACACATCCAAGTTAATGTTTCCCCTTTTAAAGCAGTTGCCTTGGGAGGCTATGTACCCTCTTCCAAAGATGTTACTATTGCTCAATGTATTTTTGGAGTTCCTAGTTTGGAATTATTCATTCTTTTGCATGCCTCTGTCAGAGCTAATCTTTCAAGTAGATTTGATATTTGGATATAGCCAAAAAATAACCTGGAGTCATTTCAAATGAATAAATGGAATTACCAAGCTGGATAAATTGAGTTGTTCAAAAAGTACAATATACTTCTTGGTGATATTATAATAAGTTCTCCATTCCTGGAAATGTTTGGACAGGGGTTATGTGATCAACCACTTTGGGGGTGTCCATTTTAGAAGGAATATAACCATGGGATTGGGTGTTGAGCTATATGGGCCAAGTGCCCTTTAATATGTCTCTGATGAATAATGATGGCCCTATCATCCTTCTTGTCATTGTGATTTACTACCACCTTTGAAAAATTCTTCACATGCTTTCTCACCTCCCACATATACCAAGTTGCCAAGTGTTGTTGATTCTGCCTTTCTAGCATCTCACACATCATCCTCCTTCTCTCAATTCACATTAGCCTCATCATTTTTGTGACTGAACTGGTGAGACAACCTCCCAGCTTCCAGGCTTTTCCTTTCCCAAACCATCTTCCACCTGCCAAAATCATCTTTCTAAGGCACAGGTCTTACCATGTTATAAGTCTGTTAAAAATCTTTGGTTTCTCCAGTATCATCTCTGTATTGCTTTTGGGATAAAATGCAAACTCCTCAGCTTGGCATCTGAAACAATCTGGGGACAGTCTGCCTCTCCAGACTTCACTTCATGTTATTTTTCTACATTTACTCTATGTTCCAAACAAACTGGCCTGCTTATTGTTTCCTGAGCTCAGCATTCCATTTTCTGCCTCTGCCTTTGCACAGTCTGTCCCCTAGGCCTGAAATGCTCTCCCCTCTCCCCTTCATCTCTTAGAATCCTTTGTTTCCTTCAAACCTCTTCTCAGGTGACTCTGGAGAGGAGGCACTTTAGAGCAAGTCCCTTCTAATCCCCTTAGTTCAAAGGTATTAAACAATTTCTGGCCACTTTGTTGTGAAACCTATGGACCCTTTCTCAGAATATTTTTAAATTCATAGAACAAAATATAGGGGATTACAAAGGAAACCAAAACAGTGAAAATAGGGAATTTTTTTCCCTATTAAATTTCATGAACCTCCTGAAGTCAATCCACAGACCCTGTATTAAGAACTCCTGCTTCAGTTGATACTCCTCTCCCTCCTCAAATTACTTTATATTTGCTTATTATGTACAAGTATCTACATATATAGATAGATGTAGGCTCCCCAAAAGCAAGGACAAGTTTTGTTTTCTCTTTTTAACTCAACATCTAGTATGGGTGCCTTGCAAGTAGGAGCCTCTTAATAACTGTTTGATGAATTAGATTAAAAAGAAGGAATGATTGTAAAGTAATGATTGATCTTCTAGTATGGCTCCTAACTTAGCTTTCAAGGCAAATTCCATAAGAGGAGTTCTATAAGTATTTTGAACAAAGGTTGTTTTGAAGGAAATTCACAATGGTCTAAGGTGAACACATGGGAACAAAAGACTATATGTAAGTTCTGGTTGATTAAAAGTCTCATTGCTTGATGGTAATTTGTGAAGGACAATTCCTGCTTGAGAGAAAATGCTGTGATGTTACTAACAAAATGCAGCAGGAAGAGAGAAAGATAAATTCCATTTAAAATAATGAAGACACTATAAAATGCTTGGGAGTTTACTTGTCATGATACATATGGGAACTATATGAACACAATTGCAAAACACTTTTCATATAGGTAAAGGCAGACCTAAATAATTGGAAAAATACTAATTGCTCATGGATGGGCTGAGTCAATATCATAAAAATGACAATATTATCTAAACTAATTCACTTATCCAGTGACATGCCAATCAAACTACTCAAAAATTACTTTATAGAGATAGAAAAATTGTAAAATTTATGTGGAGGACTAGAAGGTCAATACCATCAAGGGAATCAATGAAAAAAAGTGAAGGAAAGGGATCTAGCAGTACCAGATTTCATTCTTTATTTTCTTTTTTTTTCTTATTTTTTTAAATTTTATTTTATTTGCATAACATATGTGTGGATAATTCTTCAACAATAACCCTTACATAGCTTTCCGTTACAAATTTTTCCCCCCAACTCCCCACCCCTCCCCTAGATGGCAGGATATCCACTACATGTTAATTATGTTAAAATATTGGCAAATCGAATATATGTATACATATTTCCAAACTTATCATTGTTGTGCAAGAAAAATCTTATCTACACAAATGATATATCACATAAAGGAAACACAATGTAAGCAAACATCAATCAAGGAGTATGAGAATGTTATGTTGTGGTCCACATTTTACATCCCTCTCTCTGGGTGTATATGGCTTTCTTCAGTGAACAATTGGAGGTGGTTTGAAACATTTCATTGTTGAAGAGAGCCATGTCCATCAGAATTGATCGTCATATAGTACTGTTGTTGCCGTGTATAATGATCTCCTGGTTCTGCTCATTTCACTCAGCATCAGTTCATGTAAGTCTCTCCTGGCCTCTCATTCTTTATTTTCAAAGCAATACTTATCAAAACAATTTAGTCTTGTTTAAGAAATAGAAAGGTTGACCAGTGGAATAGATTAGGTATACAATATATAAAAGCAAATGAACATAGTAGGTAGCCTAGTGTTTGGTAAATACAAAAATCTCAGCTATTTGGGCAAAAAGTCACTACTTGACAAAAACTGTTGTGAAAATTGGAAAGCAGTCTGACAGAAACTAAGCATAGATTAACTTCATACATTGTATGCTAACATAAGCTCAAAATGAGTACATAATTTAGACACAAGGGGTGATATCATAAGCAAATTAGGAGAACATGGAAAGAATTACCTGTGAGAGCTATGCATGTTAACCTTTCTCATCCTTTTTGTCAAAATCATGTACTCATTTTGAGCTTATCTTACTATAGACTATGAGGAGATCTAAATCACTAATAATTAGAGAAATACAGATAAAACAACTCTGAAGTACAACTCACACTCATCAGATTGTCAGAGTTGACATTTGTCATTTTCCATTTTGTTTAGTTTTTTTCTTAGATCTTCAGGACTTTTATTTTGGTGTTTAATTAGGGTTTTAAAATTTGTTGGATTTTCAAATCTTTTTAGATGCATGCCTACTTCGTTGATTTGCTTTTTCTCTTTTTTAATTGATGAAAATATTTAGAGATATAACATTTACCCTAAGTATTACTTTGATATATTATATCCCCAGAATTTTGGTATGGTGTCTTGTTGTTGCATTATCTTTAATGAAATTATGGATTGTTTCTATGATTTGTTCCTGGTCTCACCCATTTTTTAGGATTGTTATGTAGTCTTCACTTAATTTTTAATCTTTGCTTCACAAATCCTTAGTGAATATAATTTTGGATTATTGTATTTAAGAGATATGCTTAATATTTCTATTTTTTCTGTAATTGTGAGATTTTTATGTTCTACATTGTCAGTTTTTTAAGGTACTATGTATACCTCAGAAATATTTACATTGCTTTTGAGTCTTATTCAATAATCTTTAGATCTGTTATACTTAACTTTTCCAAAATTTTATTCAGAGCATTCATTTAGTTTTTGCTAATTTTTTGAGTTAGATTTATCTAGATCTAAGAGGAATAAATTGAAGTTGCCTCACTCTTATAGTTTTACAGTCAATAGACTGTAGGAGTCAATAGACTTCTCATTAATTTGACTTTTCTTTTAAGAATTAGGTGCTATAGGGGCAGCTAGGTGGCGCAGTGGTTAGAGCACCAGCCCTGAAGTCAGGAAGACCTGAGTTCAAATCTGGTCTCAGACA
>JAJPUD010000623.1:521010-557998 GCA_023553655.1 Myrmecobius fasciatus | reverse complement strand
TGTGTGTGTGTGTGTGTGTGTGTGTGTGTGTGTGTGTGTGTGTGTAATTATGTTTGTCTATACACATCTCTATATAAACATATACATATATTTACACATAGATGTATATTTACACAGCATATATGTATATGTATATTCATGCATACAGCACAGAATTCAGTGGACTACAAGACTGCAACTGCAGGATATGTGAGAGAACACAGGCTTGTGTAGCCCATTGCTTGGGAGTACCTGAGCAATTTTACATAGGGAGGATCTTTTCAAGAGCCCTTCTGTTACAATGGTTGAAGGAGGAGATGAAGAAATCATAGGAGCATTCAGTACATGAATATGCAATGGAACTCTAAGAATATCTGGAAATTGGAAAGGCTGAGCTAGAACTAGACCTTAATTCTAAGAATCCAGAATTTCAAAATCTTTATCTAGTTTACCTTGCTCAGAGCTGTGAACTTTCGTCTGAGTCATCAGCAGAGGGCTCCCTCCCACCTTGTTAGCTGGCCCCAATCTTAATGACCGACTCTTCCTCCCAGGAAGAAACCAAACCCGGCCCATTTAAAAGCCCAAGTTCTTGAGCGAAGAGCCTAGCCTGTGCTGAGCACTGGTGACTTAAGCAAGAAAGTATTTGTCAGCGTTTACATTTAGCGACACTGTTTAAATTCCCAGATCAAGGTCAGCATAATGTTTATGCACAGTGTAACACACAGCTAAGTTTTTGCCAGAGAATTGAGCTTGCTGTACGCCCAGCTTGGGCCGACGCATTGAGTGATCAAGGTAGCTCAAGACTCCTCGGTTCTCAGTCACTTAGCAAGGACCTTGTGCCCATCTGGGACAAAGCATTGTGGAGAAAGTGCAAATAACAAAGCGTAGTCCAGAGCTGGAAGCTATGTCCGAAGTCACCTATTTCCACTCCTTGCTTGATGAAGGAATTCCCTGTACAGTGTCCCTAGCAAATACATAGAGAGGCAATAAAGGTAATAAAAACTGGCACATATTTATGCTATTTATTGTTACTATTACTAGCTCTTTGACTCTGGGCATGTCATTTAACCTCTGTTTGCCTCACTTTCCTAAATTGTAACTGGGGATAATAATAGCACTTACTTCCCAAAATGGGGGAGACACTACGTCTAGGAGGTTTCAACTGCAAGTTAGATGAGAAGGCCCCATTTATATGACAGAAAATAGTAATGTATTTTTTAAAATCTCTCATGCGGAACCATTTGATAGTGCTAAGGACTTTGGGGAACGAGAACTTTCTTTCCAGGTCACACCTGCACATGAGCTGCCCCTCTCAAGAATGGCTTCAAGTGCTAGAGTGGAAATAGGGACACCAGTTCTGGGGGCTCTTGGGCTCAGAATATGAGACTGTACTTCTGGAGTTTTAGTAGTTTGAGTGGCAGTGACAATTTGACCCTCCTGTCTCAGTTTGCCTTGCTGTTTTAGTCATGCTAACCTGCCTGACCTGTTGGTGGTTGTCATATGGAGGAAGGTTTAGGCTTACTCTTCTTGATCCCAAAGAACAGAACCTGAGCAAATGGGCAGTTTTAAGTAGAGAGCTTCAATTTCAATATAAGAAAGGAAGAACTTCCTAGTAATTAAAGCTGCTCAAAAACAATTGAATTCTCCTTGGGAGGGGGCAGGTTTCTTGTTCCTGGAGGTTTGCAGTAGGGGTTGCAGTGATGATTTATTAAGGGTATTATAAAGGGGATTCATGCTTTCAGGTTGGAGCTGGATTAGATGACCACTAAGTTCCCTTTCAGTGCTAAGATTCTATAATTCCAAGTTCTATAATTCCATGTTTCTCAGCCAAGCAGAGTTAATCAGGAAAAGTTTTTCTTAGGAGCCCAGTGTCTTCTCTGGGATACAAGGGCAGATACAAAGGCAAAAACTGCTATCACAGAAACTTCGAAAAACCCACTTGAGGTAATTGCAGTGGGAAATTAGCTCAGCTCTTCTGTTTGTACTGGCTTCTTTTGTTCAGATGTTTTTCATCAGCTACATTCAGATTAATTCCGTTTGCAAAATTCTCCTGGCAGTAGAGTTCATGAGGCTTGGTGGCAAAATCTTTGGCATTTGTGATCTTGCCCAGGCCCTGTTCTCTCCTTGTGCAGTTGGCACTTCAGCTCCTGAGCAGAACTGGAAGACCAGGGGTGGCTGTTCCATAAGACTAAATGCAAAACAGAGCATTGGAACATCCTATGAAATCAAATCACTCCAAATGGGAGGTTGGAAGGAAAGAAGAGGAGGGGAAGTGTGGTAGTTCTCCCAAACAGAACTGAATGATGTTTGTACTAAAGGTCTGGTTTTATCTTCACTTATCACCCCCTAATAAAGATTTAATACTTTTTATTTTTCTGTCCCATGTGGTTTCCTATTCAGTGGCATCTATTTAAACACTGGGCCTCCATTCAAAAATGTTAGAAAAGACCTCCCTAGTACTTTCTCACCTTTCTACACTGTCATTCTCACTACCACCACCTGTCACAATCTGACCTCCAACTCTGGCCTGCAATAATCTTTCTGTCACCCACTCCTTTTCTTTCAAATCTTCCTCCCTACCCTACTTTCCCACTTCACTTATCGTTACAATCTTTCTACCATCTTAATTGTACCAATTTCTTTGGTACAACTTCTGTGTCCATCTTGGCAGTTGAGCTAAGTACCTGGATAGTCATTGAGTATTTACTTAACTATTTCTAGTTTTAACCTTTGCTCATCATACTCCCTCATCTTGTGTGCCTCGACTAATCCCTTCCCTTTATCCCAAGGAACAAAACAAAAACAAAATACTAAAAATGGCTGCACATGTATACACACACAAATTCAGTGGAAGCCTCTTTGACTAGAATGAAGTAGATAAGCCTCAGAGATTTACTTGTATGTCAAGTGTAGATCCAGTGAGTATGGTATGATGGAAAAAGCTTTGGGTTTGAATTCTGACTCTACTATTTGTTGTCAATGTGACCTTAGGAAAGACACCTTGTGTCATTGGACCTTAGATTCTTTATCTGTAACATGAAGGGAGTTGCACTGGATGACCTATAAGGACTTTTCTAGGTCTAAATCTATGATTCTGTGATATCATGAACACTTTCTATCTGCTTAAAACCTTGTTAGCTGTTTCACTTAAACTTTGAGACATCTATCTAACACTGGAGATTTGGATAGACATAGAGCGTTTCTAAAGCACTTTGTTGTTCATTTTAGTCATGTCTGACTTTTTTTTTTTTGCTCCTTTTAAAAAATGTTTTATTTTATTAAATTTTTTTATTTGCAAAACATATGTATGGGTAATTCTTCAACATTGACCCTTACAAAGCTTCCGTTACAAATTTCTCCCCCCTAGTCCCCACCCCTCCCTTAGATGGCCACTACATGTTAATTATGTTAAAATACTTGACAAATCAAATATATGTGTCATGTCTGACTCTTTATGACTTCATTTGGGGTTTTCTTGGCAAAGGCACTGGAAGGGATTGCCATTTCCTTTTCCAACTCATTTTACAGGTGAGGAAACTGAGGCAAACAGGGTAAAGTGACTTGCCTAATTTACACTGCTAATGAGTATCTGAAGCTGGTTTTCAACTAAGGTCTTTTTGATTCCCAGCTACCTTCCTCCATTGAAGTTTTCACTTTATCAGCAGGAAGACTAAGCCTAGATAAATGAGGCTGAGAGAGACCATAGAGGACAAAGAAAAATGCAAACATATACAATTGGAATAGCTGGCAAATAGTATAAGATATAGTATACATAGATATATAGATAGCATAGGAGCATAATTAAAACAGATGCCTCAGAACCTTGAAACATACTTTCTAACCTGAAAGATACTTAATCTACTTGGAAGTGTGGTTCATATTCAGTGACCTGTTTTTAGGCTTCTTATGGCTATTTCTATTCTCTCTCTGACTTATGAATATTTGAGATGGTAGATACAGAAATTGTGGGGAATATTAGTATGAATATAGTAAAACTTTCTTAACTCAATAAAATGCTTGTATTGATGGTAGTAGTATTGGCAGGATAGGACTGCTCTTCCAGGAAATGGAATTTTAGGATATGATTCAGGGAATTGGTGACTTCTCAGGGAAGAGTCTTTATTTGAAAAAAATTCTGGTTCTTATAAAGGCCATTGAGCATTATCCTATTAGCTCCTATTCTAGGGTGGTCCCATCTTGGGAAATGGTGCTACTTCTTTTCTTCTGGTTTCTTATTAGATCTGGCATAGTCACTAGGCATACATTAACCTTTTTTAGAGTCCAAATGATGTAGGGTGGCCTTTCTCAATGTGGTCAGATCTGTTCTGAGGGTGGAAAGGTCAGTTCCCTTTCCGTGGAATAGGAATTTGTCATCAGTCCCAGCCTCCCCAACCACACAGGCAGACTTACAAAAATATCACCAGAGGCATAATGGAAAGATGGGACCATTAGGATGAGTGTGTTAAGCTGCTCCTCAAGCATGTTGCAGCATCCATGCTGGAAAGGTCAACAGCTGCAGGGGGAAAGGCCAGTACCCAAACTGGGCTGTCAGAGTGGAAAAGGATAATAGCATGTAGATAGTGATGATTATAACTCTGAAAGCTGGAGTTTCAGTTCTGGATTAATTATATATATTTAATTATTATATTATTGTATACATATTTTAAATTATACATACATATGCATATTTCTAATTGCTGTTTCCACTAGACACCCTTGTTTGTTCCCTTATTCCTGATATCTCCAGGTCTTCCTTTGTTTTTACAATCCTTTCACACCAGTCCCCAAAGCTTATTTTAAAACTTTAAAACTCATCATGTCTCCCTGCCATGGTGTTTGCTGAGTATTTGATTGAGAGATGAGCTGTGGTTTTGGCTCAGCTACATCTGAGATGACCCCCAAGAATCTGCTTTTAGTGCTATTGGGAATATTCCCTTTCTCTTTCCACTCTCCACTGCTGTATACATGTACAAAAGAACTCAGAAGCAGGAACATTTAATGGTCATCTACACTGCTGGTGGTGGCTTGTGTAATACATGTTGGGGGGGTTGCTTGAGTTGTTATTATTTTGAAAATCACTCAGGACGTGGTACTGTCTCTTGAACCCTCTATCACCCTTGACTCATTTCCAATTTAAGTCTCCACATTCTTTCTCTCCTCCCTCGTCCCCTCATCTCAGTTCCCCTTTTTCTGCATTCTGGTCCTACATGTGGAACACACAGCATCTTTCCTTACTTCCGGAGAAATTCATTCCACATGTGTCTGATTCATTTGTGTTTACTCTAACTTGAAATCTCTGGTGTCCAAAAAGCCTTTTAACTATTTTTTCTTCCCTTTCTTAGAAGCAGGAAGTTGTGTTTGGCTAAGTGTAAACTCTTTCCAATCCTCCAGAGCCTTATGAGATGTTTGGAACGCGGAACCCTTGAGCTCTAAGAAGATTTTACTGCAGTGCTCTCCATTCTTTCCTTAGTCCAGCACACTGTTTCCGGGATAATTGTGTGCTTGCCAGGGATAGACCTGGCAGCCTAGGAGTGCTGGAAGGAAAGCTAGAACCTTCCTGCCTCGGTCTAGTGATCTCAGGGTCTTTAAGAATGACAGCCTGAGATGAGGGGATTTCAATGTGTTGTGGGTTTCCTTCACCCTTCCTATATTGGTACCAGATAATATATTCTTGGGTATGACTTCTATTGTTTCTCTTTTCTTTTTCATGTTCTTTCAAAAGAGAAACGTAGTTAGCAATAAGAAGTAGTAGCTCTGGTGTAGTTTATTTATTTAGAATGGGGAGAGGGTTAGAAAGGTTTAATAGCTGGGAGTCTAGTTGGGCTCTTATTTAGAAAGGTCATGTTATCAGAACCTGGAGGAACATGAATTAGTGAGATATAATGTAGCCCTTAAGTCTGAAAAGAGCAAATCTGGTCTGGTAAATTTGATCAAGTTGTTTGGAAGGAGTTACCTAGGAAAAAAGATACATATGGAAGTAATCCTTTCCTAGTATATTTCTAAGAAAGGAAAATAGGTAGGCAAAAACATATAAAGGAAAAGATTTGGAGTGCATGATGAACTAATCCATTCACTAAGTATTTGCATATTAACTTCCTCATCACTCTATTAGTTTTTACTTGCTTTGGAGATTTTCTAAATGTGAGGGGGCTCTGATGGAGACACCTGTAACCTTATTGATAGGGTAGATTTGGCTAACTACATGAATGTCTTTCTAGAAGTCATGGATTCATTATTTGAAGGGGATGGTCTTTTTTTATTCACCATTATTTAGTAAAAGGTATATGAGTCATTACAAATCCCTGCTATCTGTTTTCTCACAGGTCTTTTCTTTATATGATATCACAGTTCCTGTAAAAAATTGGATGATCAATACACAATAGCAACTGACATCTATCTTTCAGTTGCTGAAATTGGAATGGGCAAAGATAGAGGCAGATTTTTTTTTCATTAAAACGATCAACTACTATAGCCCAGTTGAATAGAGTGGGGGTTGGAGAATCAGTAGCAGTAATTTAAGACTTATCGGAATCATTGTTTCCAGATTGCCCAATAGTCTTAAGCTGTTTTTCTGGTGATGTGATCATGGAGGTGACTTCAGTTCATCATACTGTAGAGAGTGTGGTGATGGGGAAATATAGGGCATTGGACATCATCTTCACCAGTTCTCTCTAATCCTTTTTATTCTTGTTCTGAATAGATTTGCTTGGCACTCAAGGGCATCATTGAGGAGATGAAATTAATCTCATGCCAATTCCTTTTTGGTTTTGATAAATAGAATCCCTAGTATGGTGGGAGCAGTGTTTTTACTCCTGTCCCCATTAGAGCGATTTTTCCTTACATATGTAATCCTCAAAAGCTCCAAGCATGGAGACTTGGTGGACAGACCACATCAGGCAACCCAGGCTGGAGAGGTTGATTTAGCTGAATCAACCTGAGATACCCTTAATGCATAGCCTTGTTGAATAGGAGACTATGAAAGGTGATGGGAATTAAAAGGAATTTCAGATCATAAACTTAGATAAGTATATGAACTGAGACAGTCTGAGTGTCATCCGGAGAAAGAACAGTGCAAAAGACAGACTTCAGAATGTCCAAGTTCATGTCTAGCTAGAAGGCTGGGTGTAGCTGGCTGGGGTTTGAATTTTTTTTTTTTTTTTTTTTTTTAAGAGCTAAATATAACTCTTGAGGCTATTAGTTAAAAAGCTAATAGACTCTTCCTCCTTTTGGGAAGAAGCCAATTTGCCGCTGACAACCGGTAGATGGAAGCAGAGAGTAATAGAGTGACTTCCAGAGTACATTGGCAACTGCATCACTGGAGGCCCGAGTTATCCTAATCACACATGTTCTCTGACCATATTTGTTCCCGGCTCCACACGTGTCCCTTCATGTGTGTCTTCTGGTTACCCACGTGTCCTTTCATGTGTGTCCTCTGGTGGTAATTGTATGTATTGGGAAAATCTTCATTACTTATTTTATTTACTCTGCTCGTTGACAAAGTCTTTTCCTATGAATTATCTCCTCTGGTTGACCTGTAGCACCAGTTGCTCAGTATAGTTAAGGTTCTTCTTAAGCCTACAGGTAAGAGGGCAGTGATGTGACTAAGAAGTGAGGATTTGAATTGGAAGCTGAGGAATAAATATCTCTTTGGGGAATGAATCCTCAATTTTTGCTTGTGGATATAAGGCAATGAATCTCTAGCTTCCCAAACCGTGGAACAAAGACCTCTGATTTGATAGACTCTGTAGTATGTGTTTAAATATCCTGTTTCCTTACTGCTGATATGGACAAGAGTGCCTGGGGAAAGTGTTCTTAAGGTTTCTTAAATCTAATTCTTGCTGATCAGAAGAAATTCAGCATTTGGGAACATTAAACTTTGTGTGAAGACCTCTTGCTCCAGGATCTCTGAAATTCCCTCCCTCCATTAGTATGCAAACTGTTTAATAAAATTTTAGCAGTTTAATAGTAATGTAGCCTTTCTCCATCCTTGTCTTAGACCACAAGCTTAAAATAAGTCAGGGCACAACTGTGATGTTTAAAAAAGTAGAGCCAACATAATACTAGGAATCCTCCCACTATTCTTGGCATTAGTCATGCTTGTTTAGGAGAATGTGGAAAAACTGGAGAGAGGCCCAGAGGAGAGCAAGGAAAGTGACTAAATAGTTGGAAAACAGGGTTCAGGAATAGACTTTATAGGGAGGGCACCCAGCTGAGTTTTAAAAAAAATTATAAAGGGCACTGCCTGACAGGTGTCTGCAGAGATTAGGATGTGGCTTTAACAAGGGATGGCCCATCACCACTAGGGAACTGTTTCTTCAATAAGGGGGAACTGATGTGGGTGGGGGAAGAAGAATGTTGCAAGTCTTTGTAAATTTAAAAACAAAACACTACACTACCATTAAAGGCCAAGAGAGGCCTCCAGGCAGAGTTAGGGGAGTGAAGGACAGGAATTATACTCAGGCATAAGACCCACTTATAATAAGGAGGGAAAGGAGAAAAGAATATTTGTGCCAGCAATTTTCTTTGAAATATTGAAGCAGAGGCTGGAAACCGCTGGTCAGAGATGTTGCAGAGAGGATTCATTCATGCATTGAGAAGAATTCTGAGATTCTATGATTCTAAATGAATCTGATATGTTCAAAGGCATCAGTCTAATGACTAGCTTCCCAAACAAGGCCCCTAAGGATTTCCTGTTATGAAACACCCATACCAACATCCATTTGGACTTCAAGTTGGGGAATGGAGAGTTTCACTATACTGAGAGAGAGTGCATAAAAGGTACCCTGCTGGAGAACATACCCATCATCCCTAACTCTACTCTGCAAGAGGCGGGTGGTAGTTCGTTCAGGGCAACAATGGCCCGGTCTCCGTTTTTAGATTTGTTCTTTGTGAGCCTCTGAGCCACAGCTGTTGGGTTTCCAGACACAAATAAGCATTTATCCTGTTAGCCCTGCTGAGCCCACACAGTGAGGGGAGAGCCAAGTTGGATTCCATTCTGCTTTGCACATCATCAGCCCCACTGCCAACTGAATTCCAGGGGCAGAATCTGTGATTGGTAATGATGTAGGGAGCAGAGATGCCTCAGCTGGACCAGTGTGAACAAGTCAAAAAACATCCTATTGTGGCTGTTTGAGGGGTGGGGTGATGGGGGTGGTTTGTGAGTTTGAGTGAATGAAAGGGATTGACCTAGAAAACAATCTGGATGCATTGCAGCTATAGTCACTCAGGTAGAACTGTCATATCCAGAAGCTTTGGCATTTTCATTTTCAATGTTTTGAATATATTGGTCTATGTAAACCTGATTTTCTACTGTATATCTTCAAAAAGGTGGAACAGAAGGAATTGAATGCTCTTTCTAGAAAGTGAGTAGATAGAAGTAATACATCCTCTTGTCTATGCTTTTGGGAAAAGAAGGAAAACAGGGTCAAAGATAAGAAGATAAAGAGGCTGCAAGATGGAAACAGACTGTTATTGTTTTTTTCTCTCTTCTGAATGTTATTTTTTACTTTTCCTTATCTTTGTTGCTTCTCACTCACTCATAATCATTGATTTAGAGCCCCTTCTGTTAGGAGTAGATGGCAAAGAGCCAGCAGATTACTGATGGAGCCAAAACAAGGAAAAGAAAGGACACATATGACTGAGAACATTGGCTGGCCTTTAGTTGGTCCCATGGCTGCTAGACAGGGAATGCCATTCTGTGCAAATGCATCTAGGGTGGAAGATGAGGTCTATAGATCCATTTTCAGACAGTTTTTTTAATTCTACTGTTTCCTTTTTCAGCTTCCCAAGTCTGAGGATCCTATAGACTTAAATGGGGCTGATAAATAGGAGAATGAGATACAGGGGTGAAGGTTGAATGTGTGTCCAGGATAGGATATAACCAATTAAAATTATTAGCCTTTAAGTGTTATATAGGTGACACAAAACTAATAGTTTAAACTCAAACTAATCTAGGTGAATGTTGCTACTATAACTTAGGCTCATCTGTCATATCTGGAGTCTGAACCAGGAAACTTTTTGCCACTTTCTTTGGCCATCTATCTGGAGAGAGCTGGGAAAGCTCAACTGGAAGTTGGAAGGGTTCTTAGAAAGCATCTCTTCCAACCTCCTTCTTTTATAAATGAGACTAAGACTTATGGAGTGAAGGTGCTTCATCCAAAGATTCTGGCTTCTCTCTGTGTATGTTCATATGAAGCCAGCCTATTTCCTGGATTAGTACCCCATCCATGGGCTCTGCTTCCCTTACCCTTCTAAAGAAATGATGAACCAGATCAAGCTCATTACATTAGTACAAGATCACACTTTAGTTCGACACACATTTGCATAAATACTTGAAAAGGATCTATCTCCTTCAGGTGGATGCTTTGAGAACATCTGGCCACCCACTTTCCTTATTACTTGTAGTCTTTCAGGCAATGGAGCTTAATACTGAGGAGATCATTGTCATCTTTTAAGGCAGCTCAAGGGACATATTTAATGTCCCTTTTTCTGAAAGAGCTTTTCTTTCCCTTTCCTTTCCACTATTTTCCCCCCTTTGAGGTAGATTATCTATTGGGGAAACCAAACAGATAGCACTTTGTTCTTCCTCCTTGAACAGTTTTAGTCTGATTTAGTCCTTTGAAAACAGGTTGACACCAAGTCTAGACTTAGGTCAGTAAGTGCATTTTTGCCTTTAAACCTATACCCTCTATTTGAACCCAAGCAAGGTCCACTCAACAGCCTTTATGATATGTCCCTTTTCCCTCCTCCCCTTTTTCATTTTTGTTGTCCCTAGGGGCTGTGGCAATAGGAGGCCAGGATGGGATGCGTGCCCCGATTAATGTTGTCATCATAGGTGGCTGTCCTTGTCCATTCCCCAGTACCATGTCCATGAGCATGAGGACCATCGACCTTTACTGGATCAGAGGGGACAGGGTCGGTTTCCACAGGGCTTGGCATCCTCTGGCTTCAGGGCCTTGTTGCAGGTAGATGAGGCTTGGCCAGAAGGGTCCCTGCATTCCACTGTCCTCCTCTGCCAGCCAGACCCACAGGTGCTAGAGCATTCAGTCCAGTCCCCCAGGACCCACTGCACATTTAGCAGGGGCTGGATGATGTTGGTGCTGGTCTTCTCCTTTCCTTTTGGTTTGAAGTCAACATTCTTGGGAATAAAGAAAGTATATTTGACTTTTGGGGGAAAGACCTCACTGGAAACAGTCAGAAGCTGGACAGTTAAGGGCTCTGGCAGGGGTCTGAAGCTCTGGAGACGTTCAAGGGTAGCAATAGAGCCGCTGTACTTCAGGATGGTCCCCTTCAGAAGGATGTCCTGTTCCATGGCTGAGATAGCCAGGTCTCCATTGAGCAGGTAGCGACCACTGGCAGTCTTCAAGGCCAAGTAGTTGCCGTCATTCCGAACTCCTCCGTGGCTTCGCTGCTTCACATCAATGTTGGTGGCCCCAGCAGGAATGGTGACTATGTCATTGTATCCATACCTACAGAGAGAAAGGCACACTTAAGGGCAATGGTCAGAGAATCCAGGCTGTGACTGTGGCCCAGAAATTAGAATGTTTGTGACTGTTAGGAAAACTTTTTCTCTCATACAAGGTTGGAGATGAGTGAAGAAAGCGAGGCATTTAGAAATGGCTCAAAAAGTTCTCAAAAAATCAACTCTGGAGGCAGACAGGAATGTTGGCCCCTCAGTTTTTTAAATTTTTTGCTTAATTTGGCAATTATGTTCCAAATGATTGGGTTGAAATTTTAGATATAGCTATCTTTAGATTAGCCCAGAAAATAGGAGAGCAAGCCCAAAAAGCTCTGAGAAGCATATTGGTGTTGCCAAACCTGTCACCTCTCAGTTTAAATGAGCTCTCAAATAAATTCAGTTCAGTGCACTGGTATTAAACTTTGTTTGGCCACCTCAACACATAGAGCTCAAAACCCACATGGAAAAATCAGTTCCAGAGAATCATTCCAGAACCCTGCAAAGATGGAAATCTCATTCCACCCCTGGATCAATCTGCTACTAGAGTTGGATAGTGTCCACTTGGTTAATATTGTTCCAGGACAGGAACTAGTGAGATAAAACTTTCTTATGAGAAGGCCTGACTAATGTCAGGAGGTAAGTGTATGTTGGGTGACATGATAACCCTTTGAGAAAATATGGAAAAAAATGTTGAGGTATAGAACTTGAGGATTAGGGTTGAACCTCTAATATATTTCTCCTCTTATTCCTCTGGGGAATAGAGGAAAAATGGAGAAAGGAGAATGAGAACTACTCCAATTCTCTGTATTTCTGGCCTGGTGGGGAGGGGGTGGTAGTGGTGGTGGTGGTGGTGGTGGTGGTGGTGGTGATGTTTGTGTGTGTGTGTGTTGTGGTGAGAGTGAGATAATACAGCAGAATTTAAAATCATCTCTTCTAATTTATAGGATCATAGAATTTAAAATCAACTCCAGGGAAAGCCAAAAAAAAAAATCCTTTGTTTCAGTTTTCTATTCCCTTTGGACTTAGAAATACGAGTAAGTTCTTGAGCACATTTGTCTTAGGCAGATTGTGTTCTTTCAGTGTAGTAAAATGGGAGAATGGATGGAATAGAGTAGGAACAAGTGTAAATTTGCTAAGCAGGGCATCTTCAAATGCTTCTCACAGATTTATTTATTGAGGACAACAAAAGAAATGTTTGTGTATCCCAATTTGCCCAACTCTGATTATCTTTTTAAAAAATGATATTTTATTTCTTCCCCCAAATACATGTAAAGACAACTTTAAGTTTTTAATTTTGAATTCCAGATTTTCTAGTGATTATTTTAACAAGCCCTAAATGAGTGTGGCATGTGGAGGATATGACATACATCTTAATTATTGAGAACCAGCATTCTTGCTATCAGGCTTCCTGGCACAATGATGGTTCTTAACTCCTCCAAAAGCAAAATGGAAAGAAAAATGGACCTGGAAACTACTAAGAGAATTGTGTTTGAGTCCTGACTCTGTCATTATACTAGGAAATTGATCTTGAGTGAGTTACTTAGTCTCTTTGTTTTATTTTCCTCAGCTGAAAAATGGCCATCATACCTACCTTACAGAATTCGTTTGAGAATCAAATGAGACTACAGAAATGAACACACAAACATTGTATCAACTATTATACAAATGTACCCACATGTTCAAAAATGTTTGTAGCAACTTTTTGTAGTAGTAAAGAATTGGAAAATGAGTAGATGCCCATCAGTTGGGGAATGGCTGAACAAGTTAATAGTATATGAAGATAATGGAATATTATTGTTCTATAAAAATGATGAATAAGCTGATTTTAGAAAGTCCTGGAAAGACTTACATGAACTGATGCTGAGTGAAACAAGCAGAACCAGAAATACATTGTGCACAATAACAGCAAGAATGTGCCATGATCAACTCTGAAAGACTTGTTTCTTCTCAGTAATTCAGTGATCTAAAACAATTCCAAAAGACTTTGGACAGAAAATGCCATCTGCATCCAGAAAAAGAACTAAGGAGACTGAATGTAAATATACATGCTATCTTCACTTCTTTTTTCTGTTGGTTTTTTTCTCTTCCATGGTTTTTCCTTTTTTCTCTGCTTTCTCTCTCCCAACATGATTCATAAAGCAATGTGTATTAAAAATAAACAAATTTAGTAGGAAAAATATTATATAAATGTAAAGCATTACTATATGAGAATAAAGTGCTTGGAATTCTTAGAAGAAGATCAAAAAGAAGTGTCTTTTATGTTTTGATGAAAGTTTTTTCAAGCAGAAAAAATAGAACTCTCCATGCCAGGGATGGGAACATTTTCTGAAAGAATAATTGGAAAAGCCCTCAAATTTTGAGGTCACTAGGTCATTAGGGACAGTGTGCAGGGGCTTAGGCTGCTGCTGCTCTCTCCTACTTAGAAGTACAGAAAGGAAAAAAAAAAGAAAATCTGGGTCATTCCAAGGGAAATGTATTTCACAGGAAGTGCAGTGCTGCTGTGACCTAATTTCCATATCTGGCCACTGATTCTATGTATAAAGGTATAACTCACTTGGAGTGGTTGAGTGAGCCTGAGATCTTCTTGCAGGAAGACCCACTGCCTCCACACACACCGCACTTGTCCAGTTTCCTAGGGGAATCCACCACGTGATCACAACCGGCCTTGACACATTGACCGTGGACACAGATGGATAGAGTCTCTGGCCCACACAGGGTTCCATCGATTACCTATAGTGGGGAGAAGCAAAGAAAAGCAGAATTCATATTACGTCCAAGGGAGGTTAACACAGGGAGGGGAGTTCACTTTCCTTCTGGATTCTGAGTCTGCAGATTCTTACTTTGGTTTCGAATACTTTGAACTCACTCCTTCCTCGAGCTCTGCAGAACAGCTTGCAGCGGTCCCGGGGAGACACGCCTGCATACTTGGGGACCCACTGGAGAAGATTCCCATTACTGTCAGTGAAGTTGTAGGTGTTATACTTCTCACATTGCTGTTCTCTGAAACTCTTTCCTAAAAAAAAAGCAAGAGGAAGGGGTTTGGGTGGTGAAGAGGATGTGGAATTCTAGGAACATTTAGGGAGGACACAACACTTTGAGGCTATCTGGACATTTGGGATCTGACAATTGAGATTCATACTTTGGGTAAGAGACAGACTAGAAGACCTGAAATCTCTTCCATCTCTATAATTCTATGTTTCTATAAATTAGAAGAGAATATCTTCCCACTCTCATCACACCCAGGACTCAGTTGCAAGAGTACTCAATCCATTTTTATTTATTGACAGCTTTGGAAAGAGCTTCCTTTCTAATTTACAGATAAGTTGACATAAGGTTCAAATCCCACCTCTCATGACTTTTATGACCTGTGTGATCCTGGATAAATCAGCCTCAATTTCTGTATCTATAAATAAGGGAAAGGACATTGAACTAGTTAGATTCTACAGTTCATTTTAACTCTAAATCTATGATGTTATAATCTTAAGGAATAGGAAACTGATAAATCTGAGAGTATTCCACAAACTAAGGAGCTTCTAGAACAAAAGATAGCTCTAGTTTCTGTCTTCTGTTCTCTACAATCTCCTCTTGGTTTCCTAATCTATTCTCATGGCTCCAACTAGCACCTTGATACCAACAATTCTTCAAACTCTGTCAAATTCTTCTACAATTCCAGTATTTCCAACTATACATAAGATACCTCCATTTGGAATGTATCCTGGTCTTTGGATTTATTTCTATTTCTGGGGTTCTGAATATATGATTTCTTTGGAAGTCTTTTGTTGCTTCTATTAAATAAGGATTGTACTGGATGAGTTTTAAGATTCCTTCTAGTTCTAACATTCTATGATGTTGGTACAATGGAAAGAAGACTGGCACCTTCATCAAAAGTTCAAATTTCACCTTCAACCCTAGCTTTATGATCTTGAGCAAATAATTTTTTTTCCCTAGACCTCAGTTCTTCGACTGTAAAATTAAGGAGTTAGACCAAGTGGGCTTCTTAAGTTCCTTCCAGCTATAAACCAATGATCTTAGGATCTCTAATTCAAAAACTCCAAAAGTAACATGCTCCCCTTTCCAAAGTCCCCAGTTCTATTCACAGAACTACTATTTCTCCAATTTCTAAGGCTGAAAATCTTGAGCTATCTTTGTCTTTTTCTCTCATTTATCCCTCTCATTCCATCTGTTGAAAAGCAGTAAAGCATAATGAATAGAGGGTTGGCTTTTGCAGCAGGAATAACCAAGCATAAATTGTGTCTCTGATACATGGACAAATGTCACTGTAGGCTATTCACTATCAGTCCCTCTGGCAACCCTTTAAGATTATAAGTTACAGCTGGCTTGATGGAAGAATTTTCAGCAAAAGGAATTCCTTACGCAGATGAATTCATAGGGGTGGACCTCCTCCTTCTCCATCAAAAATAAAAAATGTCATCTAGTTTTATCACATATCTTGAATTTGCCTCTTTTCTGCTGCAACCACCTTAAATAGAGGCCCTCATTCCCATATCCCAGGATAATTATAATAGTTTCCTAGCTAGTCCTTCCTAGCTATCCTTCCTTCGATCCATCTTGTATTTGCCTGACTAATCTTCCTAAAATGCAGTCTTCATTATGTCATTTCCAGGTAGATAAGGACAGCGATTCCTTATTGCCTGCCACCTCATTTCCAAAGCCCTTGTAGTAAAAACCCTCTCTAATATAGCTGTGAGATCCCAGCCAACCCTCTCCTCTTCCTGAGCTGATTTTTTTTAATATGCTCCTTGCTTGTCCCACTGCCATGTCAACTCCCATGCCAGTTTCTCCCAGCTGGAATACCTTTCCTCACCTCTTAACTGTCAAAATGTTACCTATACAATGGTGGAAGACGGGAGAGACAAAAAGATTAAACATTACATGGGGCTTGTCTTTATAAAACTCATAGTAAGTGCTTGATAAATGTTTGCTGATTGATGGACTCACAAAGTCTTATGTATTAGGGGATTAAAAAAACTAAAGCAATTCCTGTCACGGAATGAGAAAATGTATGATAGATGAGGGCACATACTGCAAATTGATATGGGATAATTGTTTAACAGGGGTTCAAAACAAGTTCTATGTTGGGGGGAGGGATCTTTACTGGCTGGAGCTATCATGGTAAAGATGAATTCCCTTTACAAAGAATCCCTTGTCTATTGGTGCCCATGTGGTGGTTTTCTTTCACTGAATACTAACTATCCTTAGAATCTATACCACATAGTTTGATAATTCCTAATTCAATCATGCATATTGTATTTTATTTTTCCTTCTAGAGAAAAGCAGGAATGTTCTTTATTTCTTCTCTATCCCCCATAATACCTAGCATAATGCCAGGCACATAATATATGCTCAATAAATACCTCATGATTGAGATGGCTACAGATATATTCATTTGACCTGCTCATCAGGCTACTTTCTGCTCTCTCTGTTTTTTTTTCTCTATAGAATTGGGCACATTCCACATATTAGGTCAGGCAAATCTGCACAATGCCAAGTGACTGGCCAGGGTTTCTAAGAGTAAAGATCACTGACAAATTCTCCTCCCACTTACAAAAATGCAAAGCAATGCAATAGGCAGATGTCTCTGGGGACAGTCCCGTTTTACTCTTTGTGCTCAGGTAAATCACTCCTAAAATTCTGTCTTTTCATGCCTGGTAACATTTTTAGGAAAATAAGAGGAAGGTAGATAGGATTATGGGGAAAAGAACTGATTTTTTCTTCCTCTCCTTTCTTCTCCTCTCTCTCCTTTGCTGTTGTCCTTTAGTACTATTGTCCCCTTCAAGTAAGACTAATGTGATTTTTTTTCTAGCAGGTTACCAAGGAGAAGAATGTGGCCAGGAGAGGTAGAATTGACATCTCTTTACTGTAAGACTCAATCAGGACTACGGACCTAAGGGAAGATGATCAACTATTCTCAGAAAGAATTTGAGTGAGAGTCAGACTCAGAAATCCTCCCTCTGCCCTGGATTGAATGTTGGCTGGTTAGACACTGAGGCTTTGGCTCTACACCCTCTTTGGAAAGTCCTTCCAAACATACAGAGGGGGATTTGGCAGCCACAAGACAGGTTACTATCCTAACCACTCCATAAGAACAGCTGGGGTTTGGAGTGACCTTGTTTGGACAGCTTTACAATGCCCTGGGTACCCTCCCCATCACTCATTTGTTAGACTTTTTCAGGGCAATGTCTGGTCCCTAAAATTGGTTTTCCTTAGTTCCTTATAACCTGTTTCCATGCTTGGTGCCTTGTTGTACCCATTAGTGTCAGGACAAAGAATTCTTTCATCTCAGCTTCAGAACTCCATTCTTGGAGACCTGCCCCCATGGAACTTCTGGTGCATCCGCAGCAGCCCCTGCTATGAACATTCCCTGTAAGCAGCCAATTACCATCAGGCGGACATTCCTCTGTGTGGCAGGATTGATATTTGGCTCTCTGGCCCACGCAGTATTGGCCTCCATTCCTTGGCTCAGGGTCATTGCAGTCTCGGTAGGAGAACTGCACTCCTCCTCCACATGTTCGGGAACACTCTCCCCACGGTCCCCATGGGGCCCAGCCTCCATCCACGACAGGCTGCAACACAGGATACCTTGTGAGTCTGGCACAGTGGCAAGAGGCTTGAATTCTTTGCACTGGGTCACATACCTAGTCTGGGCATGAAGTCTCCACGCTACCAATTCCTAGTGGCTATGCTAGTAGGTAATGGTTAGAAGACTGGTACACTTACAAATGTTTCCAGTCGAGCCATTGATCTCCAAGACCAAACACTTGTATCTAAACGGACTAGTTTTAATAGTATGGCCTCTAGTTTATACATGGAAAGCCAAATAAATCTTAATATGGCCAAGCCATTGGTCAGAATTTCCAGGGATTCTTTTAGGGTAGAGAGTTCAACCCTTAACAAAATTGCAGAGGAGAATGTCTCTGGGATTGGTGGGAGCAAAGGAAATAGGTAAGTATCCAAAGTGGAGAGGAAAAGTAGTCTTAGGAAATTATTTGAAATGACTTGACTAAATAGGCCTGTGAAGTGTGGAGCAAAGGACACTCTTTAGAGCTGTATCTTTCCTGATTTTCCTGGACTATTCCTAGATTAGTGTCTAGAAGCATGACGTAAAACTAATGGGATACTAAATGATGAAAGGGACCAGCCCAGTGAACTCCAAAAAGTCAGAATGAAAAGGGATAATCACACCAGATATCTCTATAGTGCTTTGAGGTTTACAGACTTTTATATATGGGATGGCCAAAAATTTTTCTTCAATTTGAAGCTAGTTTAGACCCTTTGGACTATCCTGTATTATTTCACTGAATCCCTTTTTAACAACGCAGTAAAATAGGTATAAGAGGCATTTGCATTCTCATTTTATAGATGAGGAAAATGAAGATCTAGGAGTTTTTCTGGCTTGCTCAAGGTCATATAGCTAGGAAGTGTTGCATCACAGTTTCAAAGTCAAAGTTTGATTCTAATGTTTTATTTTTTTTCTTATGTTACAGCTGCCTCTCAAATGTAACAAATTTCACCATCCTAAGGTAGAAGAAACTGTGCCAGGAACAAAGAAATTAAAAGCCTCATTAGCAAGGGGAATATGTATTCTTTAAGTGTATGTAGTACTGAAGGCCTGCTTTCTCAAATCCCTCAGAAAAAGTCTAGAAAATCTTTTTGCCTCTTTACATAGTCCTATTCTCTTTCCTTTTTACTTCAATTATGAAATTTCCTTGATGATGCAAATAATAGCAGCTTATATCTAGATTTAATGCTTTCAGTTCTAACTGAAGGATGTTTATCTTAAACTGTTTCTGTGATTATGTCATATTGTGTATGTGTTATTAGAAACTGGAGGTTTAATAGAAAGAATGCAGTATAATGGAAACAAGTGTTGGTCCTTAGAGGTACAAGAGCTAGATTCAAGTCCTGCCTTCCTCTTTTACTTAATAAAATTTCCCTAGAGGTAACTAGGTGACTCGAAAACAGGATTTGGATTCAGGAAGATATGAGTCAAATCAAAGCATGGCTCTGAGCAAATCACTTAGCCTCTGTTACTTTATCTGTAAAGGCAAGGATCATATAGTTCCTACCTCACAGAGTTATTGTGAAACTCAAATGAAGTAACACATGTAAAATATTTTGCAAATATTAAAGTGGTATATAAATTATAGCTATTACTTTTAAACCTTAGGGTGCAGTGGATAGAGTGCCATGTTGGTAGTCAGAAAGGCTCATCTTCTTGAGTGCAATCTGGCCTCAGTTGCTTCCTAGCTGTATGATCTTGGGCAACTCACTTTACCCTGTCTGCCTCAGTTCTCCTATCTGTAAAATAAGCTAGAAAAGGAAATAGCACACCCCTCCAATATCTTTGCCAAGAAAACCCCAAAGAAGAGCATGAAATAATTGAACAACAAAGAGAGCTTATTCTTGGAGTCTTGGTTTTTTTTTTTTCTGAAAAAGGGGAATGAAAATATTTGTACTCCTATCTCACCCGTTGTAAATCCTGAGATGCTACATGGATGTGGGTTATGATTTGCTAGAAACATCTGTAGGACTGCTTTCTTTTACCAATGTGATCTTGAGTAGCCTCATTACTTACCTTAGGCCTTGTTACTTCCTCTTCAGGCAGACAGCTCCCATCCCAACATAGGTGGCCATGTCTACAGGGTGTTCCATCAGCCCAGGGCAAACTACCATTCTTGGTGTGGCAGAGGGGTTCAGCAGTATCTGTACGGCACCAGAGCTGAGCACAGATGTCCTGGGCTGAAGTATTGGGACAGTGGCGGAAATCTGGTCCAAAAATCTGCTGGCATTGCCGGTCTAACTTATAGAGGGCTTCCCGGCCTGGGAGGTTGGAAGGTAGGGGGATAGCTGCAGTTGGGGCATCTAATAGGCAGTGACCTGGTTAGAAGAGAAAGGAACAAGCCTTCAGTGATTCCCTATCACCTCTATGTCACATGCAAATTCCTAATTATAAGTTTCTTGGCCTCTATGACAAATAATGTACCCCATCTTTGTCTTCTACACTTGAATTAACACCAATTCTTGATCATCTGTGTGTATATCTTCTTTTTTGAATCAGCAGTAGAGTCATATTTTGAATTAAGTTTCTTCTTCCATTTGCACTACAATTCTCAGTCACGTCCCTGCTTTCCCCATTCCCTATGTTCTCCCAACTAGTAATTTTATACCTAGGAAATGAAAGGCAATGTTAATATTTAATCTTCTTTAAATTTCAGAAGTCAATTTTTTTCCTTATTTATATTTTTTATACCTTATTCAACAATTGGTGTCCTTGAAGAACCCCCAAACTAAACCTAACCCAACAAAACCTCAAATCCATCATTTAGTAGTCAGCCTTCTGGTGATCTGGGCTAAATTTCAACTTTGAAACTGACCTGGTGCTCATATGACAGACATTTGACTCTTCCAGCTTGGAATAGTCTTTCTAGAGCTTTTCCTCCATTGGATGTAACCTTGGAGAACTTAGCATCACTTTTTTGCCACAATTGGGATTGAAGTAGGACTTATGTAGAGAAATATTAATCTTAGTAAATATATATATACACACACATCATCCCATTTGACATTAGGGTATTTGCTTTCATCACCTGAGTGCACACCCTTCAAGGGAGCTGAGCTCAGTGGCAACTTTTTGTCAGTTTTCCCAAAGTTCTTACTATTTTAGACTGTGAGATTCTTGAGGACAGGGATTGTTTTGGGGGCTTGCTTCATGGTGCTTTGAATATAGTAGGTGTTTCATTAATGCTACTTGATTAGTTAACTGACTTTTTAATATCCCAAGTGTGTGTGTGTGTGTGTGTGTGTGTGTGTGTGTGTGTGTGTGTGTGTATGTAAACCTGCTGGGGAAAAATAAGTCAGATATCACAAAGTCAAAGAAATAGGATATTTGGATTATTAGGAAGTAATATCATTGCTCCCTTCTACAAAGGGAGAGAATCAAGGGTTATTTATGTCTTTATTCCTATTTACCTGTTGAAACTCTTCACTCAATCACATAAACCTTTTCCTGTCTTCATGACTTTCCTTATTTTGTGTTCCTATTATTTCATTCATTATATGAGCTATTGCCACAATTTGAACTTCTCCTAGCACTGATCATTTGTTCCTGTCCCCCAAACTCTGTTAAACACTCACCTCCTCTAGGAACATTTTCTGGACTAATTTCTCCTAGCTCTGTAACTGGTACATTAGCCATGGAGTTTGGATTTCTAGGAGATAAGGATAACTTTGAGTAGTAGTACCTCTGAGAAGGGATGGGAGTGGAGTGGAAGCAAAATTTGATACAGATCTCTAAGATCTCTTTCAGTTCCAAAGTTATATGATTTTTCTGACTCCAGGAAAGATTCAGATGGAAGGCTTTTCCTATGGGTCTGATTCTAGGTGTTGCTAGCTTTGAAGAAAAGAGAAAAAGTCCAAGGGATGCCTACCGTGTCCTCCATCCAGGAACTCTGTGATGTATTTGGCACTACAAGGAGACCAGGGCAAAGTCTTGTTCAGATGGACAAACAGAGGAGCCATCATGTGGTGTTTGCCCATAGGTCCAAATAGTCGCTCACAGGTTTTAGAGTCATCATGAGGCATGCTAAGGACATGTCCTAGGGAAGAACACACACATGGCATTATTAACATGCCAGAACCCCATCTCTTGTCTGTCCCTGATCTGCACACATCATCCCACCTGACCTTAGCATGCTCCCTCTCATCACCTGAGTACAAACCCTTCAAGGAAGCTGAGCTCAATGGGAACATTTTGTTTGTTGGTTTACCCAAAGTTCTTACTATTTTAGACTGTAAGGTTTTTGAGAGCAGGGATTGTTTTGGGGGCTTCTTATTGCCTTGAACATAGTAGGTGTTTCATTAATGCTACTTGATTAGTTAACTGACTTGTTAATATCACAGGTAGAAACTATCTTCTGATCACGTTTATCCCTTTCTTTTCCTATCTCTTATAACATTTTCTGGCACTACCGTAGCCCTAGAATGTTTTTCCCTAGCCAAGTTGACAGCAGATCTGAGATACTACCTACTTCAGGCTGCCTTCTGGGATTAATTAGAAGAAAAGCATTGATTTCTCACTTCTACTCACTTTGTCTTTAAAATACATTTCTCTCTTTGTCACCTTGAAAAAAGACCGTAGAGCTTTACATGTATGTAATGTTTAAAATTTCACTTATTTGGTTATGTCTTGAACATACCTACTTATGTACATGTTGTCTTTCTCCTTACAATGTAAACTCCTTGAAGGCAGGGATTGTTTTTGCTTTTTCTTTATATCCCTAGAGCATGATGATTGATTGATAATGATTGATGATGATTGGTTGCCAAGAATCTATGATTTTCAGGGGACGGTTCCTTTAAAAAATTTTTTTTTAAAGCTAGAAGGGACCTTAGAAATTATCTAGGTGCTGGGGTAGTGGTGCACCCCTATAATACCTGCTCCTGAGATTATTTGAGCTGCTGTGTAATTGACTATCTGCAATAAATCTGGCACCAATTTGGTGCATCTCTGAAGGGGAGAGCCACTAAGCCTGCCTAGGAAAGGGCAGACTGGCCCAAGTCAGAAACCGAATAAGTCAAAACTTTCATGCTGATGAGCAATGGAATTGGATTCACTGAAGTCCAGCCTGAATCTCTATACAATCTCTATACATCTTGTCCTTTCCACTAGAATGGAATGCCTTTCTAGCTATAGGCATGTTCATTTACATTTGTCCCTGTTAGTGTTTTGGTCTTAATAAGCGATTTTTAAAAACATACATACATACATACACATATATGTATATATATATATATATTCACACACACACATTCACACACAAATTTCCTCCTTTTACAGATGAGGAAACTGAGGCCTAGAAAGGTGAGTAATGTGCTTAAGGCCACACAGTTTGTTAATGATAGAGCTGGAATTGAAACTCACATCTTGTCCTTTCCACTAGAATATAATGCCTTTCTAGCTAAAGGCATGTTCATTTATATTTGCCCCTGTTAGTGTTTTGGTCTTAATAAGTGATTTTTAAAAACATACATACATATATATATATATATTCACACACATACACACACATATATATTCACACACATATTTTCTTACACAGTGTTTAAATATAATTGGTTGCCTTTGTGTTGTTCACTCTTTGCCATTATGTCAAATTCTTTGTGACCCCATTTGGGGTTTTCTTGGCAAAGATACTGGAATGATTTGCCATTTTTACCCAGCTCATTTTACAGATAAGGAAAAAGAGGCAAGCAGAATGAAGTGACTTGTCCATTATCATACAGAGAGTGAGTATCTGAAACCAGATTTGAGGTCAATGCTCTTTCCACTGTGCCACCCAATTGTCCCTCAGTTTCCTTTGTAATCCTATCTATGCATTTTATTTTATACATTTAAGAACATTCTTAAATGTCCAGAAGGGACCCAGAAGAGATTCATAAAGCTTCACCATGACACTAAAAACATTTAAAAATCTCTGTCTTAATAAGTTGATTTTAGAAAAGCCTGGAAAGATTTACATGAACTGATACTGAGTGAATACAAGAGAACCAAGAATACATTGTACACAATAACAGCAAGATTGTGCAAAAATAAACTATGAAAGACTTGTTCTTGTCAGTGGTTCAGTGATCCAAAGCAATCCCAATAGACTTTGAACAGAAAATGCCATCTGCATCCAGAAAAAGAACTATGGAGATTGAATGTAAATCAGCATATGCTATGTTCACTTCTTTTTTCTGTTTTTTTTTTTCCATTTCCATGGTTTTTCCCGTTTGTTCTGATTTTTCTCTCCCAACATGATTTTAAAAAGCAATGTGAATTAAAATAAATAAATTAAAAAAAAAAGAATCTCTGTCTTAGACTGAGGCCCTCAAGTGATCTGTTTGCCTTCCCCACATATCCTTGATTCATACAAAAACCACCATAAAGCCACATGTAATCTGAGTTCTCTGATAATAACAGAATGGTTATGGCTGATTGTAAGGCCTATGATTGCCTCAGGACATGGGATAGCAGACATAGGCTAGGGAAACTCTCCTATTGTTATAGTCACCACTTCCCTATGAGAAAAACTCACCTAACTCATGAGCCAGAGTGTAGGCAGCTTGGAGTCCTTCATCCTCGATCACAGAACAGCTCTTGTCAGGGTCACATATAGTTCCAATGTCAGCCACGCCTAGGGTATCACAGCTCTGTTGCCCACAGAAATCCTGCTTGGTGGAAAGACCACTTTGTAAGGAAGACAGTCTCATAGAGAGGCAACCACAAGTCGGTTAGCCCCTTTCCCTCTCCTACTTGGGGCTCAACTAACCCAGAGAATACTTGCACAGTGGCCTATAAAGCAATTTGTATTTTCTAAACCATTGTCATGGAAGGTGAAGAACACCAGTAGCCTGTTATTCTTAGGTTTTCTGCCTCTTTGAATCCTATGATAGAACCTGATATTTAGAGCTAGAAAGGACCTTAGAGATCATTTAGTTCAAATCTCTCATTTTACATATGAGGAAACTGAGGCTCAGAGAAATTAAGCAATTTTCCAGTTAATGAGCCAGGATTAGAATATAATTGGGAAAATTTTGTGGCATTTTCCCAATTATATTCAGACTCCTGTTGTTTTCCCTTAGGGATCCATCAGTAGTAAAGATGTGGAAAGATGATGGATTTCTAGATGATGTAAGAGATGACCCAGAGATTTTTATTTCTTCTCAAAGAAGCCCTGGGAGCCAGTATAAAGGTAACTCTTTCTTAATTATTTTTTTCTTAAAAGTGAAATTTCTGAAATTCTTTCTTAAAAGTGAAATCCTTGGTTTTCTTGCTCATTGTAGTTGCAATGACTACAAATGGAGGTCAGTTCCTGTTTCATAAAGCCTCTGAACTGAAAAAGATGTCAGTGATCATCTAGTTTGATCTATACTTGAACAAAATTCCTCTTTCCAATATGCCCCACAAGTATTGTCAGTCTCTATTTGAAGACATCCAGTGAAGAAAAAACTGCTACCACCCATGGCAACCTATTTTGCTTTTTATCAGAGTTCATTGTTAGGAAATCTTCCTTTATATCACATCTAAATCTGCCTCTTTGCAGCCTCTGTTCATCAGACTTATGGGGTCAAATCATTCTTTCACATGACAGCTCTTCAAAAATTGAAAACAATCATTACTTTACTTATCCTGGATACTGTTGCTCTTGGAATAGTACCTAAGACATATCACATATTGCCTCATTGAGCTTATAGGTCACTGAAATCTCTAAATCTTTTTTTTTCCATAGGAATCGCTGTTTTTGTCACATCTTTCCGAATTTTCCCCTGTGAAAATGACTTTTCAACTCAAAATTTTAAATTTACTTGAGGGTAAGAAGGTAGTATGATGGGTAGAGCACAAGCCTTGAAGTCAGGAGGACCCAAGTTCAAATACAGTTTCAAACCATTGCTTAGTTGTGTGACCCTAAGCAAGTCACTTAACCCCAATTGCTTCCAAAATTTATTTCTACTGAATTTCAACCTACATTTATGGCCCAAATACTCTAGCTGGTTGAAAATTTTTATTTTGGATCATGAATTTGTCTCTCCTGAAAATACCATCTATGTATTTTTCTAAGTGATTGACAAAAATATTATATATTTGAAGTACTTGCTGTCTAGAAGAAGGGGAAGGTGGGAAGGGAGGGAGAAAAATATTGAACACAAAGTTTTGCAAGGGTGAATGTTGAGAACTATCTTTGCATATATTTTGAAAAATAAAAAGCTATTATTTATTTTAAAATGAAAAAAAAACACATTATATAACATAGGGCTAAATATAGATGCCTAAAGGTACTCTACTTGGAAAACTTTCTTTGGCAAGCTATTTAATTTGGGGGGGGCTAAGTTTTTTCATCATTGAAAACATCTTATAGCCCACACTTCTCTATCCTGATTACAGGAATAGCAAGAGAGTCTTTGTCAAATACTTTGATCTATCAGTCCAATACATTGGTAATTCTATTGAGTCTTAATCTTATCCCCGTGGGTACTCCCTCCAGCAGTAGACACCACAACCTATCTATGACTTTTTATCCTATGCAACTCTAATCCATGGCTTTCTGTATATCCTCTATAGGAGGGACCATCTAACATGCTGTTGGTCCTAGGAGGCCTTTCTATAAATTTCTTGACATTACATGGGAACCACTGGAACTCACAGGCTGTCCATCAATTATCCTTTGCTCTTGGTCCATAACTGGCCCTTCTTTTCTTATGGCAAATTTCTTTGATGATAATTTTGGATTTGTATTTTTCATTGGTAATATATTGAAGTTCATTTATGCTCCCTATCTCTCTATATTGCTTTTTGGATGACCCACAAACTTAATTTTTCAGAATTTAAGGGATTCTATGATTAACAGTCTTATAGCATAACATGAATAATATTGATGTTGGTAAAAAGATGAGCTGTTGTTTTAGGGAGAAGCATGGCATTATTAAAAAAAGCAGAATGTAGAATGTTTTAAATGCAACCCAACTCATTTCCTCCCTTCTCTTTAAATCTGCAGTGTTTGAGAAGGATGTCCTTTTCGACCAGCACTATGGGTCTTCCTTTAAATCACACATCAGTTAGAAGAGGAATTTTTCATTTACTTGCTTTTTTCCTTTGTGGACAGTTAAGCTGAACTTTTTGGAATGATTGTCTCATTCCAAGGAAGAATTTCAGTGTGCCAGCACCTGATGGAAGCAACACAATGCCAGCCATCAATAGGAATATCTGAAGGGCCTCATGGTCTCCAGGAAATTTCTCTTTGATTTGGAATCTGTATAGACATCCTCCATGACAGTGACCAAGCATCCTGTCCTTGGGTGAGCATATATCTCCCATGATCTGTTTGATATCATTAATCAGAGAACTGCTGAACAAAGTTATTTCAGTTGTTGCATTCCCATCATTCAATGAATTATGTGTGATTTAACATGTTCTGCCTAACATGATTAATATAGTAAATCTTTTCCAGAAAAAGGGAAATTAAGTCTCTTATGACCTATTCTTCCTTCCTTTTGGGGGGGATTGGGCAGGGTGTATACACCCAGGACTACACAGCTAATAAATATCTGAGACTGGATTTGAACTTGGGTCTTTCTGACTCCAGGGCCACCATCAAACTGACCATTCCACCATCAAACTGACCCCTCATGATCTCCTCTTGATGTAGCCATGATAGCCTTTTGAGATCACCATTACCTTTTCTAGATGTTTACTAACCATGCCTTTAAAATATTTCCTAAAATTCTGTCAAGAATTAAAGGCATGCTCATTGTCCTATATTCTATAGATTCTATTTTGTCTTTTCCTTTTCCTAAAAAAAATTAAGAAATTTGCTTTTATTCAGTTTTGCAGTATCTATTCCATTTTCCATAATCTTTCAAAGATATCTGACAGTGAGTGCCAGCAATTATATCTGCCTGTTCTTTCAGTGATCAAGGATGTAGTTTGCTCAGGCTTGGCAACATAAACTTATCTAGGAAAGATATGTGATTTTTTTATTACCTCATTTCTTATCTTGAGTGTCATCTCCTTATTAGCCATTTTGCTTTGTTCTTTCTTGGGCTGATTTCTCCTATAGATTTTTTTTTTTTTTTTTTTTTTGTTGAGGCAATTGGGGTTAAGTAACTTGCCCAGGGTCACACAGCTAGGAAGTGTTAAGTGTCTGAGACCAGATTTGAACTCAGGTCTTCCTGACTTCTGGGCTGGTGTGCTATCTACTGTGCCATCAAGCTGCCCCTTCTCTTATAGATTTTAAAATTATTGGATTCTACCTATCCTTTTTCTGAAACCTCTGAGATCTGTTTTTTCCAAAGTATGAGTGACAGTGACCAATTTTCATCTCTTCTATCACAAATGTCAAAAAAGGAATGGTTATTTCTTCTTAAGATTCTCCCAATTTCCACCTCATCAGCTAGGTACTCTTTATGACATGAATCACGATCAGTTCTTTTTTGGTTCCTCTACCTTCTGAAGGGTGAAATTATCATTGAGGTAAGCTGAGAAATTTTAGCTATTTCCACTTTTTTTGGCAGGAGTGGTGTGGTATGGGGAAATAGTAATAGAAAGAGATGGTGAGACAGTGAGACAGAGAAAATGAGAAAGAATGAAACAAAGAGAGAATGGGACCAAGACAGTGAGAAGACAAGACAGATGAAGAGAGAATGAGACAGTTTCAAGATAACTGAAATCTTCCTCTTTTTTTAAGTTGGAAATGTGGTTTTTCATCTTAATTCAGAGCATCTGTGGTCTAGAACATACCTCTATCTTAAAGGTCATTTAATAACCTCATTTGCCTTCAGATAGAAAGGCATTTAAATCACACTGGACACAACATCTCTCCTAATTTTATAGGGCTACACAAGATCCCTTGGCAATCTGTTCCTGTGTTTAACAACCAACTCTAATAAAAATTTTTTCTTACAGGTAACTTAAAGTCTACAAACTACTGTTTAATCTTCTTTACATTAAGGACTTGAGTGCATAGTCAGTCCCTGAGCTCTTAATAAGAACTATTCTTTCTTTTCCAAATACTTTACACTAAGATGTCTTCCTTGACTTTCCCACTCATGAGACTTCTGGCCTTCAGACTGGACCAGAAGGGAGATATTTCCCTCACATAGGCAGATCTGCTGAGGCTCCTTTTTATCTGCTTTCCTCCTGTTTTCCTTTGAGTGCCAGGGCTTCCTGAAGCCAGGACCACAAACCTGTCTGGTGAGCAGAATGGCGGTATCATAGTGTTCAGGGTGGCGATCACTAGTGGGATTAAAACGCTGTTGCCAGCTGCAGAAATTCCGAAGTGTGAGCCCCCCGTTATCTGACACTTCTGGTCCCCACTTCTCATCTTCCACCACCAACACCTTGACCACGACGAGGTTGATGGAGTTCTTTAGGCTGGGGTGCTTGTAGATCCGAGCTGCCACTGACATCAGGGTCAGAATATGATTCTGCCAGGAGGAAAGGACACCAGGAGAAATAAAAAGTTAAATGCTAAAAGAAGGAGTTGAGAATACTAAATCTGCAAAAGTTTTTATCTATATTATCTCAGTTGATTGTCAGACCCTCCTGTGACATAATGGGAAAACTGAGGCAGACAGATGTGATATGAATCATCCAGAGTCACACAGTTAGTTAGTGTCTGAGGCAGATTTTGGATTTTGGTCTTCCTGACTCCCAAGTCCACTATTCTATGCACTGGAAAATACTGCTTTTCAACTAATTTGATTAGTTATTTTATTTTATTTTATTTTTATTTTTTTATTAAAGCTTTTTATTTGTATAACATGTATGGGTAGTTCCCCAGCAATGATCTTTACAAAGCTTTCCATTACAAATTTTACCCCCAGTCCCCTCCCCTCCCCTAGATGGCAGGAAGTCCACGACATGTTAATAATGTTGAAATACTTGACAAGTTATGCAAGAAAAATCCTATCTACAAGAAAAAAAAAGAAAATCAGAGAAAGGCAACACAATGCAAGCAAATATCAATAGAGATAATGAAAATGTTACGTTGTGGTCCATATTTCATATCCCTCTCTCTGGGTGTATATGGTTTTTTTCACTGAACAATTGGAACTGGTTTGAGACAATTCTTTGTTGCAGAGAGCCATGTCCATCAGAATTGATCATCATGTAATACTGTTGTTGCTGTGTATGATGATTGATTAGTTATTTTAAAAATAAATTTTAATTGTTCTTTTTACCAGTATATTCCTTCTTTCACTCTCCCCTAACTAGAGAGTCATCCCTATGACAAAGAGCAGGAAAAAAAGCCAAATCAACAAAACTAATCTACACATCCAAGTCTGACCTTATTTCACACCTATAATAAGCTCATAAGAAGAGGAGTCTTATCTGATTTCTTTCTTCTTTGGAGCTAAGGTTGTCAGTTCTTCTACCCTTTTCCATGATGTGGCCATTTTCTTAGAAAAAACAACTGACCTTATATCTAAGTTATCCATCCCCCTAGAAGAAATTTGCCTGATGGTCAGTGGAGTAGCCTGTCCTTTTCAGGGAAGAGAGAGCAGCATTGAGCTGCTGACAATGACTACTGCCTGCCTCATAGCCTGGTGTTGTCCAATTCTGTGTGTGTAGCTTTGAGGATCTGCTTAGGTCTTAAAAGAAATGAGTGGGTCTAATGAGAGTGAGGCAGCTCCAGATCACACCTGCTTTCAGTTCCTCCCAGGGAAGGCTGAAGGCACAGAGATCATGGTTTGGCCACAGTCCTGTTCTCAAATTGCCAATTGCTTCCATGCTAGATTCCAGGGGTTTGAAAACAAGCCAGACTTCCTAGTATCTTTTCCATTCTCAGGGTCTTTTTCAAGCCGGCCCTCTTGGACCAGTTGACAGATGGAGAGAGGAAGGGGCAAAGTGATAGTCCAGAGCAGACTGGGGGACCAGGACCCTGGCTCCCTGTCCTCCAGCCTGGTCAGCATCCTGTACCCTCTGGGTCACAAAATTCTATCTCCCTTCTCCTCTGTGGTCAGGAAGGTGGGAGGGTGGCTAGGACAGCACAGGAAAATCCAGAAAGGGACATTCCACCGACTAAAGCCATGTGTGGGAGTTCCAGACGAATCCCATTATTTGTGAATGGGATTTGTCCGAGCACCTCTTGGGCTGAAGCCAGGTATTTGGATAGCCCCTCAGACATAGGGTTGGGAGGTTACTTAGCAAGTCAAGCACTCTAGCAATGTTTAGGCTGATGTAAACATCTTATCAGCAATGTTAGAACTTGGCACTGGCTCTTGGAGTCAGATTCATGAGAAAAAAGGCATTTATTATGCAACCCTAGGCCAAAGGCCCAGGGCAGTAGCTAGCAGGGATTCATTCCTTACCGAAGTTGCTTTTTAGAGGGTGTTCTGAAGAAGGGAGGCAGAGGGTCTGACACAGAAAGAACAACCCTCTGGGCTTTCTTTACACTTTTATGAAGCTGATTATTTCCAAATGACTACCCTTTGCTGGATCTCAGTTTTCAAAGTCCTGAGTTCAGATATGGCCTTCAACACTTACTGTATAACTGAGCAAATTACCTATTCTCTTTTTATCTCGTTTCCCATCTGTAAAATGGGAATAATAATAGCACCCCAGGATCATGAGAATGATCAAATGACATCATAATTGTGAAGTGCTTAATATAGTGCCTGGCACATAGTGAGCACTATAAAGTCTTAGCTATTATTAATATCTCTGTAAAGTATTGAGGATAACTTCTTTTCTAGGAGTTGTAAGGATGAAGGAAATAGCAGATGTGAATTGTTTAGTGCCAGTCACAGTGGTTGAGCACATGGTATTAACGACTTTGACATAAGAATAGTCTCTGCTTTCCCCCAAACACACACAACTGAAAGTCAAGCACTAGAAAATATTTGTTGTCCAGTTGTTGGTCATGTCTGACTCTTCATGACCCCATTTGGTATTTTCTTGACAAAGATAACTGAAGTGATTTTATAAATGAGGAAACTGAGACAGAGTGACTTTTCTAGAGCCACACAGCGAGTAAGTGTCTCAAGTCAGATTTAAATGCAGAAAGATCCTGACTCCAGGCTTGGCACTCTATCCACTGTGCTCCCTAGATGTTCTGAAGAAAATATAGATGACTTTCATCAGAGAACAGAACAGGAGGGAATAGTATTTAATTCTAATAGGAAGGACTGAAGCCAGATTCAGGGAAGAACTTTCCATCTATAAAAGCCTTAAGATATTTGAACACAAAGGAAACCTTTAAGGTTGTAAGTATACCTTGAGGTAGGAGACTGGATTACAAAATAAAAACTCACATTTATATAGCAATTTACAAAGTATTTCCTCACACCAACCTTATGAGGTAAGCAGTATAAAGGCTTTTTCTTTTTTTCTCTAAGACCTGTGATTTCATCAGTATGGGAGCTACTGGTGAGGAAACTCCCTCTACTGGGGTATATTTACAATTGTTCTTCAATTCAGTCTTAGGGCAGTCACTATATTGAACCCAAGACTGACTCCAAGAGCAGTCCTCTATATACTATCAGTGTAACTTGATCATTCTCATTTTACAGGTAAGGAAACCGAAGCTCAGAAAGCTTTACTTGCTCATAGTTGTAAAACTAACTAGTAACAGAGCTGGGACTTGAAGGCAAGTCTTCATGCTCTGAGTAAGAGATGCTTTGCACTATAACATACTGCCTCAAGATCTCTACTACTTCTCACAATTTTTAGAGATTATCTGTCCACACCTATTCAAATTCAAAGTCTGAGGTTTAATTCTCTTTGCTGAACCTCCCTCCCCCCACTTCCCCTCATTTGTCACCTTACCATCCAGGGACACTTCCAGTCGTCCTGATCTATATCAGGCCCCTGGAGGAGGAAGTGAGAAAGTGACCTTGCACAGCCCTCCCTCACTTAAATCCAATTCACTTATACTTCATGGCATCACCTCCCTAAAGTCACGGTTCTCTTTGAGAATAAGGAACAACCAACCAGAGCCTTAGCTCTTGAGTCTTTCTTAGCTTTGAGGGTACTTAAACCATCCTCAGGGAATCAGGCCTTTGAGAGGAAGAATTAAGAAAGCACAGAATTGAGATAACTTAGATGGCAGCAATGGAGGCACCCAGGAGTAAGTCGACCTCTAAGTCCCTGCTAATTCTTTGGGTCTGAAGCCATGTTCAACTTAGAAAGCCAATCTCAGATGGTAGGCTCAGCAACTGGCCAAGGAAAAGGTCAAGTTCATTTGCTCTACCATCTGGTGTCTATTTATACTCACCCCGATTACAGAATAAGTACATGCTGCTGAGGAACAGACAAGATTCTGCTTCCTGAGGCTGATTTGGGCCCCAGCAGGGTCCACAGGAGGAGGAAAGGAAGAGATGAGGGAGCCTGGGGGAGTGGGGGTGAGATGAAGCATCAATGGCTAGACCAGCTCTAGGGAATTCACCTCTGTGTCTTGGCCTTTCAATTAAGTAGCATCCTTGATGGTAGATTTTCAGATTTGAAAAGACTTTAGAGGCCATGATCAAAAATCCTTTCTATACATCAATTTTGACAAGTGGTCCCTCTGCATCCCTTCACCTTTAGTGAGGGAAACCTCAATACATTTCAAGACAACCAGCTCAGCCTACTTTTGGACCCTCTTAATTCTTTCTTACATTTTCTTACATTTCTTTAGAATAAAGAAAGACCAAATCTCATGATACCGCACCACTTGGCAGTGCTTACAGTTGTCACAGGCACCTCTGATGGCCCAAATTAGAAGATTTTATTATCTTGAAATACTTTCAAATGGTTCACCATCTCATTAGATCTCCTCTGTTTGGTGTCCCCAACCTCTGGGAATGACCTTGACCATATACCATAGGTTATATGGACATAACCTATGCTTTCATTCCTTTAGTCACCAAAAGGGAAATCTAGCGGAGCCAAGTAATAACCATAAACAAAAAAGGTAGCATTTCTTGATATCTTGCTTCTTTCAGGGATCTAAGGTAGGTCACAAAGAAAAAAATGCAATTTTTTTTTTGCTTCAGCCTCAGACATTTTCTTTCCCTGAAACTAATGTCCTGGAACCTGAAATAATCCTGAAGGGTAGGGTGGCAAGAGGGCTGGAAAAAAGAACAGAGTGATGAAAAGAAAAGAGAAAAAGCAGAAAGAACTGCTCTTATCCTTCCTTCCTCATGAGTTCAAAAGTTTTCAAACCTTTGCGATGTCCTTAGACAGAACAAAGGAAAACTACCTCCCTAAAGCAAGTTATTTTAATAACAATAATAGCTAGCATTCATATAGTGCTTTTAAGGTTTGCAAAGCACTATATATGTCATTTCATCTGAGATAGGTAGGTGCTTTTATTATCCCCATTTGACAACTGGGAAAACAGACCAAAATCAGTTTAAAAAAACTTGCCCAGAGTCACACAGCTAGTAAGTGTCTGAGGCATGAAGTAGATTGAACACCAGAGGATAATTATCAAATGTATTGCCTTCTCTCTTTTATACACTCATCGGTGGTAGGAAAAAATAAAAGTTATTGCATAGACCATGGCACATATCCATTCCTTTTTTGGTGGAAATCCTACCTGCGCCATCTGAGATGGCAAAATTTTAAGAAAATAATAGCTAATCATCAATGGGCTTGTGTTTTTAAAATAGATTTACTTCACTGATGAACTGTCCCATCAGTACCCACAGAGGGCAACCACCTCTGCTGAGCAATAAGACCTGTCAGAAATCAGAAGCTGTTTGAACAATGAAGGGGAAAGAATATTGAGTTTGGGGTTGAGAAGCAGATCTGATACCCATGACTCCATAGCTAATCATTTACAGCCTCAGTTTTCTTATCTGTACAATGAGAACCACAATGCTTACACTGTCTCAGATTGCCTTAAAGAAAAGCACTCTCTAAATGTAGTCATATCCTTACATTTAAGATGGTGCTACTTTTCATAGGCAACTATTTTTAGACAGGAGATCATCTGATCTCCTTCTTGTTGTGGGTTCTTACTGTTCAGAAGTTTTTCCTATTGTAATTTAAGACCATTTTCTATGGAATTTATTTGTTTTCTTCAACTGAAAGAAACTTTTGCTTGATTCTCCTTTTTTTTTAAGCTATGTGAATTTAAGAAAATTATTTCACCTGCAGAAGCCTCATTTTTTTTAAATCTGTAAAATAGGTATGGCATTTGTACTACCTGCCTCACAAGCCTGCTGTAAGGAAGGAGCCTTGTAAATTCTAAAGTATTATGAAAATGGAAACTATTATAATTGGGAGAGCAATGGTGGGCTTGTTTGTGGTGGGGTGGGGGTGGAGGTGAAGAGAGCAGACTAGGCATTAAGATACTTGACTGTTGCTTTGAATAATTTTATCTGACAATACAGGACCCAGTGATGAACTTCTGTTTTAAAGGCTACTCTACCTTTTCCTTGGTTAACTCAGATTGTCATAACGGAGTTGGGGATATTTGCCTCAGGTCTTGTGTGGTAGCCCTTTGGCACTTTTCCCTCCTAGAAGATAAGAAGGCTGAGGAAAGAAGACATTAGTGACCTGCCCCTAGAAATAGTCTTTTGGGGATTAGACATCAAGAGATTAGCTCAGTCTGGTTTGGAGAATTTTTTCAACCCCATGCTCCAAAAGGACAGGAAAATTCAGAAAACCAGCTTTACTGAAGATACAGTGACAAGCTGGCCTCTCACCTAGGGGTTCCCATGCTGAAAGACTTGGGGGGCACCAATCGATCTACCACCCACTTCTTTCTTGCATCAGTTTCATCTGGGGTTACAATTGGGAGCCGGATGTAGCCAGAGTTAATTGAATCTTCTGAGGTGGTCCCCTCCCTTTCAGAAAGCCCCTTTGTTAGAGCCCCTTAACTCTGAAATCAGATAAGGAGGTGGGAGGCAGGGGGCCCCTTTTGTCAAAGGATTAAGTGAACTCAATTGCATAGGTTCTGGAAAACTTCATAGGCGCCTGACAGTGAGACCTGCTCAGGGCAAGTTTAATTCCTCTCTCCCTCATCCTTGAGAGTAGCTGCTTTTCAGGATAGCCGTGACTTATATGAGCTTCCCATGAGGGTAAAAGTCCAGACATAGGCTTTTTTGGATAGTTAGCTTTAATTGTCTGGTCCCCTCAGAGAGGAGACCACGTTCAGATAAGTAGAGAGCCAACACAACCTGTATTCCTCCTATTTCCCCTTTTTTATATATTGGGATGCCCATTTCCCTTAGGTCAGGGACATGGGCTTCTGAAGGCAGGATTACTGCCTTCAAGAAGTAAAATGAGAAATTGGAATAAATGATGGAAGATTAAGATTAAGAGCTTGAAGTCCTGTGTTTTTCACGTTCTACTACTCAACCTTTCAATAATGGAAGAAGTCTTTGGGAAAGTGCTTGAAAAGGTATATTATGCTGTTATATTTTTTAAAGGGTTGATAGGGGATAGGGGGTGTTCTGGCCTGAAAAGTGACCCTGTGACCAAAGTTATATGGGACTCTGAATCTGACCTCTTATTTGTCCTGCTCTCCTAGCTGTATTTTCATTTATTCTCCCAGGAGTGCCCTGGGAGGGGTGGAGAGGAGGGAAAAGGCACTGAGCAGAACATAGCTCGTCTGTTGTGTTCTGCACATTATCAGCTTGGTTCTGTAGCATCTCCATAGCCAGGGAGGACGTCAGATGAAAGAGGCCAGTGGGTGGTCATGGGAATAGCTATGCCTCAGTCCTTGCTTTCTCCTCCCACCTCCAGCTTTATCAAAGTGGTGACAGTAGAGGAGATGAAGTCTGATAAAATGAGATCAAGGTGGAGACAGAAGGGCTAGTGGAGTTGAGAAGTTTTTTCCTTTTAGGATTAACTTCAGAAGCAGTTCCAGAAATGGGCAGACTAATCCAAAGAGAGAAGAAAAGCTTTCCCATATGGCAATAATGCTTTTTCTGGTAAGTTTCCCTATGCCATTGGGTATATATGCCCAGATGAGTGTGTCCAGAAGAGCCCATGCATAATGTGGGGGCGTGAGAGAGAGAGAGAGAGAGAGAGAGAGAGAGAGAGAGAGAGAGAGAGAGAGA